>JAVKPL010000268.1:0-149535 GCA_032173675.1 Gastrolobium villosum
AATCTGGTTTTAAATTGGGAAAAGTGCCATTTTATGGTAACTGAAGAATATGCTTGGGACACAAAATTTCTAAGGAAGGGATTGAAGTGGATAAAGCAAAATTAATGTTGATTGAACAACTTGATCCCTGTAAATATAAATGCTGTTAGGAGTTTCCTAGGACATGCAGGTTCTTTGTTTGTTTGTTGTTTTGTTTTGTTGTAATGGTACTTCTTGGTGAAGGATTCAGAATTTTTATTTGATGATGCTTGTTCAAAGGCCTTCCATGTGTTTAAAAAGATTCCTACAGCTCCGGTGCTACAGAGCCCGTCGATCTTCCCATTTGATTCATGTGTGATGCCAGTGCATATGCAATTGGTGCAGTCCTTGGTTCAGCGTAAGGAAAAGTTATTAAGAATGTCATTTACTATGCTAGCAAGGTTTTGAATGATGCTCAGATTAATTATGCAACAACTGAGAAAGAAATGTTAGCAGTAGTTTATGCATTGGACAAATTTAGACCTTACTTGTTAGGATCTAAAATTGTTGTTTTTACTGACCATTCTGCTATTAAGTTTTTGATGACTTGAGCAGGACGCAAAACCAAGGTTGTTAAGGTGGATGCTACTTTTTTCAAGAATTTGATTTGGAAATTCGGGACAAAATTGGAGTGGAAAATAAAGTGGCTGATCATCTCTCTAGAATCCAGGCAAAAGAACTACAAGATAGTTCAGAAAAAGAAATCAATGATTATTTCCCTGATGAGAAGGTGATGGCAGTCTTTATTCCTCCATGGTTCGCAGATTTTGCCAACTATAAAGTGGTAAGAGAGTTGCCTCCCAACCTTACAAGGCAACAACAAAAGAAATTTCTGCAAGAGGTGAGGCGTTATTTCTGGGAGGATCCACATCTATATTTCCAATGTGCTGATGGGATCCTTCGCAGATGTGTTCCAGAGTTTGAAGTGGGCCAGATTTTATGGCATTGCCATTCTTCCAATTATGGAGGACATTTTGGGGGGCAATGAACCGCACAGAAAGTTTTGCAAAGCGGTTACTACTGGCCAACACTTTTCAAGGACGCAAGAGATTGCGTAGAAAAATGTGACAAATGTCAAAGGACAAGAAATCTCTCACGAAAGGATGAGATGCCCTTGAATAATATTTTAGAAGTGGAATTATTTGATGTTTGGGGCATTGATTTTATGGGTCCATTCCCGTCCTCTTATTCTAACCAATATATCCTTGTGGCTGTAGATTATGTATCTAAGTGGGTAGAAGCTGTTGCTCTTCCCACTAATGATGCTAAGGTGGTGGTGAATTTTCTAAGAAAGAATATTTTTACAAGGTTTGGAGTACCTCGAGCTATCATTAGTGATGGGGGTACTCACTTTTGTAACAGACAATTTGAGGGTTTGTTGGATAAATATGGAGTGAGGCACAGGATAGCCACACCATATCATCCTCAAACTAGTGGGCAAGTGGAGGTCTCTAATAGAGAGATAAAAAGAATCCTAGAAAAGACAGTAGGGATTTCTAGGAAATATTGGGCCAAAAAGCTTGATGATGCACTTTGGGCATACAGGACGGCATTCAAAACTCCAATAGGCATGTCACCTTATCAGTTGGTATATGGCAAACCTTGCCATTTACCAGTGGAGTTAGAACACAAAGCTTTGTGGGCCACAAGGTTCTTAAATTTTGAACTATCAGGAGCCCAAAAGAAGAGAATATTGCAGCTAAATGAGCTAGATGAGTTCAGAAGAACTGCTTATGAGAGTGCACAAATTTATAAAGAAAAGACAAAGCAGTGGCATGATAGCAGGATCAAACAGAAAGAGTTTGCACCTGGTCAACAGGTATTACTGTACAATTCTAGATTGAAATTGTTTCCAGGAAAACTTAAATCTCGTTGGTCTGGTCCATTTGTAGTGAAGAATGTATTTCCATATGGCACCATTGAAATCTCTCCCCTGAATGATGAGAGATCTTTTAAAGTAAATGGAAATCGGCTAAAAATTTACTTTGGGGAACCTGTGAATAGAGAGATAATTTCTGTCTCTTTGACTTCACCCGATTAAACAAGGTTCCAGTCAGGCTCGGGACATTAAACAAGCGCTTACTGGAGGCAACCAGGGGATATATCTTTGATATTTCATCTTTTAAAAAAAAAAAAAAAAAAAAAAAAAAGGGATCCGCGCTGAGAGCGCGAGAACCGCTCCATCAGCGCGGAAGTGGTAGAATTGGCAGTGAATACCGCGCTGAGGGCGCGAGATCCGCGCCATCAGCGCGGGAGTGTTAAAAAAGGCAGAAAACACCGCGCTCACAGCGCGGGAATGGCGCTGTGAGCGCGGGAGGCGCGACCATTTTTTAAAAGGGGGAAACCCTAAAATTTCCCCCATTTCCTCACTCTCCCTCTCAGCCGCCACCCCCCTTCCCCTCTCTTCTTCTTCTTCTCCTCCTTTCCTTCCCCTCTCTTCTTCCTTCCCCTCTCCCTTTTCTCTTCCTCCTACACTCACTCCCATCTCCCTCTCCATTTCTTTTCAACTCTCACACACACACACTTCCCTCCTCATCCATATCTTCTCCTTCCCTCACCATTGAAGGGTTAAGGTTAGGGTTTTCATTCCCCTAAGGATTCATCATTCCGTGGTACATTCTTTTCCTCTAACAATGGCAGGAGACAAGGGAAAAAAGGTCGCTAAGAAAACCCCAGGTGCAGCTGGCATCAAAAGGCCAAGAGCCCCTGCTCTGATTGATTTTGATGAACACCGGTTTCTTTCTCCAGCAGCCCAAGACCGGTACCACAACTGGTTTTTGAAAAAGAAGATTATACCAGAACGAAGAATCAGCAGTTTCCTGGCGGATGACTGTCCAATAGTCCTGACAATTGAAAGAAGGAAATGGCAAAAATTGATACAACTTCCACAGACAAGCTGCAGCACCATATTGCGCGAGTTCTGTGCCAATGCTGATAAGGACACAGTAGACAGGACAAGAAAGAGCTGGGTCAGGGGGAAGGAAGTCTCTTTTACCGCCTTCCAAATTGAGAGGTTGCTCAACACCTCATGGGAAGCAACCCAATCCTGTTTTTTCACTGACACCTTCAACAGGATGCAGCCGGTTGACGGGTTATATAGAGAAGAAATGCCAGCTTTGGCTACTACTATCCGGGAAGGAATCACTCAACCCAAATCTGCATGGAAGGCCAAACAAGGCCAGCCAGCCGTGCCAGAAAAATTGGATAGGCTAGATCTCAATGAAGAGGCAATCTTCTGGCACTCATTCATCAACTCCACCATCATGGCTTCTACAAATCTCAGTGATGTCAATGTAGAAAGGGCAGTACTGCTGTATACTCTGCTGGGAGATTACAACCTCCATATTGGGGCTATTCTGTCTGATAGGATAGCCCACATGGTTACTCATGGCCGGTTAGACTTTAGTCTGGCTCACTGCTCCCTCATTGAGCAGCTTTGCATCAAAGCAGGAGTAGATATACCAGATGATGAGCCCAGGGATGTCAAGACCAAAGCAGAATTAACACAGCGTCTGTATAATGACATGCAGAAGGAGTCCCGAAGACAAGCAATCTGGAAAGCATCTGGCGGTGCTGTTCCACCACCTGCCCCAGTATCCGCACCATCCACATCTACTGACTCTCAGTTGCTCCAACAGTTACTGGTTCAGAACAACTATATGATGAGCATGTTGGAGCGATTATGCTTGGATAGGGGAATTGACACGGCTGGATTAATGGGTCAAGTTCCTCCTGGTACACAAGCAGGTCCATCTATGCCTTCCAATACTGCAGATGACGACATCCTGGGTGATTTTGCAGCTGATGAATTTATGGATGACTTTTGATCTTATTCCTCCACTACCATTTACTGCATTTTGTTTTAAATTTCTTGGAACAATTTAGTTGAACAGAGTTAAGGTTGATGGCACTTTATATTGGGTTATATTTTCTTGCATATTATGCTTTGGATATTAACAATTATCTGTGTCCTACATCTGGCAGCTTAAGCTATGTCTTAGATTAGTTTGTTGCTGTGGACAACAACATTCAAATCTGGGAATTATCGCATAGATGCTGAATGCAAGATTGCAAGATTGATGAATATGGTGGAACTACACCATACACCATGAAAAAGAAGTCTTGTATTGAAAAAGAAAAAAAATTCTCAGGTTCAATTATGCTTGATTAAATTCTGGATACATAAACTGCTAGCATGATATTGTATAGGCAAATTTTGTCAACTAGTATGTCTGAATTGCTAAGCTTGAATGGTTAATAAATGCCTAAATGATTATTTTGGAAATCTAGTTTAACATCATAGCTAGTGAGTTTTTGGGCCCAAACACTGAATTTATTTTGAGAGACCTCACTGTGATAGCATTCTAGAACTTGCTTTGTTTCTCTGAAATACATGCATAGATTGAAATGATAAAGGCAGAATTTTATTCTGTAGCCATGGCCAAATAAATCACCTATGTGAATTCTTCCAGTATTAACCCCTTTGTGCCTGAACCTTTTTGTTCATAACTCCTGTTGATTAGACATATTCCTATTGTCTTACCTTAAAAGAGATTGAATCCCTGATGTTTTGAAAAGAAATTAAGGAAAGCTCCACAGAGGTCAAGAGAAAGAAGGTGACTGAATTGTGTCTTTAAAAAGGAAAAGAAAAAGGTGAATATAAAGAAAATATGGCGGAAGGAATTAAATTCCCGAAATTCTGTGGGAACATTAGTGGAGCAAAACAAATGAGTTGAATGTGTTAAAAAAAAAAATGAAAAACTATCAATCTCATTGTTACTTGAGCTACTATCCATAAAATCCCACCCTTTAGCCTGGCCAAATTACAACCTGTGATGTCCTTTTAATCAATTTTGCATGTATTAATGTTCCTCATCTTTAGGAACTTGAGAATATGAGCAAGTTTCATGATAATGTTGTTACAGTGATAGCTGGAGTAATTGTCATTCCCCCAAACACTTGAGTATTGAGCGTTATTTGATTATCTGGGTAAGGGATGTGCAAATTAGATTCTAATCTTTTCATGAAAGGCATTATTAAAAATTCTTCACATTGATTCAAGCATACTTAGTAAGATGATCTGTTGGCTGTACAGTGTTATGTTGGATTAATCTGTTTCCTGGATTTAGTCTTGTACATTGCTAGGGACAGCAAAGTTCAAATCTGGGAATTATTTGATATGCGATCAGCATATAGGAAATTACAAGGCAAAAAGAGGAAGAAAATGACTCAATCAATGCAAGAAAAGCAGAGAAAAAGAGTAAAAATATCCAAAGTCTGAATATCAAGGAAGATAAACAAAAGGAGGCAAAAACATATCAAAAGAGACCTAGGTTCCCACGCTCACAGCGCGGGAGTCGCGCTAAGAGCGTGGGAAAGGAAAATTTGGCAGAAGGTCCCGCGCTGAGAGCGCGAGATCCGCGCCATCAGCGCGGGAGGTGGAAAATTGGCAGAAACTCCCACGCCCTGAGCGCGGGAGTGGCGCTCTGAGCGTGGGAGGCGCGAAAATGTGGAGGTTCAAATGTGCAAATTAGGTCAGAATCTCTCTTATAAAAGGAGACTCAACCTTTGAAGAAGGGGCATCTCTGAATTCACATCACAAGACCTAAAGGAGACGTTCTTTGTGTTCATCACTCTGTTCTTGTACTCTTCTTTATTTTCTTTTCAGTTTATGTTGAAATCAGATCAGCGATCATGATTTTGATTGGCTAGATCTATTTCTGTAGTCAGGGGCATGATCCCTTTGTAAACAATTGCTACAAGGATTGAATCATTCTATGTATTGAGTTAATATATTTCGTCTTTTATCTTGAGCGTATTGATATTATTTCTGTTAGATCTGATCAACCTAATAGGGAATAATATTCTGGGGATCAGGATTCACAATAGGGATGTTGGAATACTGATCCTGAAAGGAGATAAAGATGACTCTCCATGCATGTTCTAGGGATAGACTTGTATGGATTGCAGTCGTGGGATTTATCTACATAATGCTTATTTTCAGGCGGAATTACTAAGGGATTAGGGTTCCAATTGAAGTAAAGGGTTAGATCGCCAAGGGATTGGGATCTAACTAATTATCTCTAAAAGATGATAATTTGTCTGAGTTGTTAATTTCAATAGGTTTTATGACTCAATCCGAAGTAAAATTGGGAACAATTGGTGAATGTACCCTGGCTACAGTCTTCTTCATCACTTCTTCTACAAAAACAATTTCTGCATTTATTTTAAGTCTTTTTCCTAAAAACCCTAAAAATAAGTCTTTACATTTTGAGTTACCATAGTGTGAAAACACCAATTGATTTATCTAACTTAAGAGGACTGGTTATAGTAGTAGTTGTTTATCAATCCCTGTGGAGACGATACTTACTTATCACTTTTATTACTTGGAATGATCGGTGCACTTGCCGAGATCGCAACACAAGCCAAGGGCACCCTCATGATGAAGTACCTCCAAAGAGTCAAGGAATTGTTTGCCGAGTTCGACGAGGTAATGATCCAGTACATCCCTCGAAATGAAAATAGTAGGGCCGACATTCTGTCCAAACTGGCAAGCTCGAAAGGATCCGGTAACCACCACACCGTTATTCAACAAAGCATTTTGGAACCAACATGCGTCCTAATGATAACCACCGACACCGAAGATTGGAGGAGACCAATTGTGGCTTACCTTGAAAAAGGAATCGTGCCAGAAGAGACTCAAGAGGCAAAAAAGCTTGTCAGGAACTCGGCTTGCTTTACTATAGTAGAGGGTCAACTGTATAAAAAGGGTTTCTATGCACCCATGCTGAAATGCCTTGACAAAAATGAGGTTGAATATCTGTTATCCGAGATCCATGAGGGCATCAACGGACATCACATGGGAGGCAAAGCATTGGCTAAGAAGGCGTTAAGAGCAGGATATTACTGGCCGACAATGGCGGCCGACGCCATGGAACATGTTCAACGATGTGAGCAATGTCAGAAGCATGCACTGATAATTCATGCACCCCCAGAGGAATTGCAGACCATCACGACACCATGGCCATTTTTTAAATGGGGAATGGATCTCTTGGGACCCTTTGTTGCTGCTGAAGGACAACTAAAGTGGCTGATAGTTGCAGTCGATTACTTCACCAAATGGATCGAGGCCGAACCCCTCGCCACCATCACCTCGGCCAGGATACGCCGTTTCTTCGAAAGGAATCTGGTAAGTCGGTTTGGAATCCCTGCAGAAATTGTAACCGACAACGGAACTCAATTCATCGACAAGAAATTCCAAGAGCTCATGGCCGACTTCCAAATTAAACACCGTGTTGCCTCAGTGGAACATCCCCAGACCAACGGACATGCCGAGTCTGCCAACAAGGTAATAATCAATGGACTCAAGAAAAGGCTTGACGAGGCCAAAGGAAACTGGGTACAGCAGTTACACCTAGTTTTATGGGGATACAGAACAAGCGTTCAATCTGCAACAGAGGAAACCCCCTTCAGGCTAACATACGGTTGTGAAGCAATGATTCCGGTTGAGATCGGAGAACCGTCCTGGAGAAGGGCCCAAAGACTGCCAGGCACTGAGGGCCAGAATGATGAAGCATTGTTGATTGAGCTCGACCTATTGGATGAATGCAGAAAGAACGCCAGATATAAAAATATGATGGCTAAGCGCCTAGTTACGGCTAGGTTTAATAAGAAAGTAAGATCTCGGTCATTTCAAAGTGGCGACCTAGTTCTGAGAAGAGCCGACATCGGTAACAAGAATGCCAAAGATGGAAAGCTCGCAGCAAACTGGGAAGGCCCTTACAGGGTTAAGGATAATCTCGGAAAGGGAGCCTACACTCTGGAAACTTTATCCAAGAAGCCAATAAAATGAACTTGGAATTCTGACAAGCTGAAAACCTATTACAGTTAGGTTTAAAGACGTGGTCAAGTGCTAGACTCTAGTCCACATAAATAAGGCGGGCCATGGAGCTCGGGCAGTATGTAGATTTGATTTCAAAGCAAATAAGCGGGCTGTAAAGCTCGGATTTGTAAACAAATTTTCATTATGAATAAATGAGCAGTTATAATTAAAACGCTTCCATTTATGATTCCGACATGTCACGATCATTAAAGAAATGAACTTTTGTTGACGAACAAAAAGAAATTAACATTTTTTAGATCGGCCATCAGCGACTCGCAAGATGTAAAGATAAATAAAGACGAGACCAATGTTGTAACATCCCGCATAATTAGTAAAATACATAAGTACTATAGGCTATGTGTACATGTGTAGATTTCGGATGTATGGTTTATGTGTAATGGCTTGTGAATTGTATAAACTTTAACCCTTGGATAAGACTAAGGTAATTAATTAAATTAAATCTTAGGAGGGTACATATGTAGACATGTGAATTTAATCTTATGAGTAATGTGAGTGTGTGTTAGAAGGCATTAGTGTTTGGATGTGGGCTAGTGTGTGTGTGTGGACTAGTTAATATTGGACTTGTGTGATTGGATTTTTGGTGTGTGGCCAATGGCCCAAGGATGGCCTTTGAACCTACCTTGTTTTAGCCCAAAGTTGTAACCACTTATCCTCCTTAAAGCCTAGTCCAACAAGGCTGCCTTGTGCAGCAAGGAACACTACTTGGCTAGTTGTTTTTCCCCTCATTCTTGCGCACAAGGGAGAGTAATTAGGACTTTAGTAATCTGCCTTTTTCACTTGCTAAACCGCCACCTCACCTTGCTTAGGCATAACTTGATTTCAATTGCATTGCATGGAAGGCACTTGTACCTTTTAGCATGAGATTAGGCTGCATTCTCCTCCATTTAGGCGCACATGGAGGGGCTTTGGGTGCAGATTTTTCTTATGACACAAACTGCCTAACTTGTTGACTTGGTGAACCACTTACACCCTCCATCATGACACTGTTTTGTGCAGATTTTTGGCAAGCCTTTTGCAGCCCATCATGAGCCAAACCTGCCTTGTTTTCACATGCATCATAAGAGGATTTTTTTGCTGCATTTTCATCATTTTGTGCAGCTCCAAAATCTGAATTTGGGCTGTCACAAAACTGCACTCTTGATGCACCTCCTTCCCCCTCATCATTGCGCACCAAGGCTGCTTAAGTGCAGATTTTTGGGCTGCCACATGGTTGTTTTACTTGTTGACTTAGCAAAGCTCTTGCATGTGCACTTGACACTTCCTTTCCTCTCCTCTAGGTGCGCAAATCTTGGTCAATTGTGCAGAAATTTCTCTGACCTTGGACAGCTCTCAAAGCTGAACATATCTCCCTCACCCCCTTGCATGTACATAGAGTAATTTAGAAGCCAACACTTTGCTTGTTCAGCCCTTGCATGCAGCCCCATCCCCTCAAGCAATCAGATTTTTTTCATGATGTTAAATCATTGCAACCTCCTCCCTTCCCCCTTTAAATTTGCGCACAAGAGGGGGCTGCCCCCATCCATTTTGAGCAGCCAACTCCTTCCCTCATTCCCTCACTCTCTAGCTGAACCAACAAGCCTCTTGGAGAAGAAAAAACATTGGTCACTTACCTTCCCTCACCTCTCAAAACCGTAGCCCTTGTCCCAAGCAAAGAGTAAGCTTTCCTCCTCACTTTCACCTCACTGTTCAGTCTTGATCCCTCACTTTTGGTGGCTGTCCTAGTGGTTCCTCCTCACCTTGTTGCGCATAGATCACCATAGGAAGTAAGGACTTGTTGTGTAGTGAAGCTAGAAGGTGGTGTGTGACTTTGAAGGGTGTGCTACAAGAGGTAGGCCTTGAACTTAGAACTCTTCTTTGTGTAGTCATGTATGTGTGCTTGAAGGTCTCCTTGTATATGTGTTGCTTTGGATCCTTGGTTGAGCATGATTAAAATACAAGTATGGAGCCATTTTATGATGATTTGTATGCATGAGTTGTAGAGTAAAAGTCTCATGATCATGCTTAAAATTATATGCCACTGTTTTGTATAAATAGGGCACTGTTTTAAAGAAGAAATGTGCCACTGTTTCGGTTTAATGTGCCACTATTTTGTAGATAAAATGCCACTGTTTCGGTCCCTCAAAATCACCATTATATGCCACTGTTTCTGCACCTAAAAGCCACTGTTTCTGCACTTAAAAGCCACTGTTTCTGCACATTAGATGCCACTGTTTCTGCACATTATATGCCACTGTTTCTGCACATGTATGTCACTGTTTTAGTGCTCCTTAAGCCACTGTTTTTATGCATGAAATGCCACTGTTTTACTCATCAAATGCCACTGTTTCCATGCTTAAAATGCCACTGTTTTAGCCATGAAATGCCACTGTTTCCATGCTTAAAATGCCACTGTTTTTATGCATGAAAGGCCACTATTTTAGCCATGAAATGCCACTGTTTCCATGCTTAAAATGCCACTGTTTTTATGCATAAAAAGCCACTGTTTTAGTCATCATATGCCACTATTTTTATGCATAATATGCCACTGTTTTAGTCATCATATGCCACTGTTTATATGCATAAAATGCCACTGTTTATATGCATAAAATGCCACTGTTTTTATGCATCAAATGCCACTGTTTAGTCCATAATATGCCACTGTTTCAATGCCCAAAAACCAAGATTTATGCCACTGTTTTGGAAGTTCAAAGTGCCACTGTTTCTGTTTTAAAAATGCCACTGTTTCTGTTTTAAAAACGCCACTGTTTCTGTTTAAAACGTCACTGTTTTGCTGCTGTAAACCCTGCTGTATGTTCACTATTTTGCGGCTGTATGCTCACTGTTTTGCTGCTGTAAATGCTCACTGTTTTGCTGCTGTATGCCCACTGTTTTGCTGCTGTAAATAGCCACTGTAAATGATTAGTTGTAATTGATTTAGGTGCGCTTAAGAAGTGAGATACTTCGCTGCGGTTTGGTAATAGTTAAGGCAAGCAAAGGTAAGTGTCAGGCGATGATGCCTAATGTGACTATTAACTACTGGTATAGAATTGTGACATGATGCTCCATATGCCGTAAAAATATTATGTTCCATTATAATGAAAGGAAACTGCCAAAAATGTGCCGGAATGGCTATATGATTATGAGGTAAAGACGTTATGTGGCAGCATAACGCATATGAAAGGTATATAAGCATGCATTTTACATCATACCGCATTTTTACGCTTTGTGTGTGAAAGCATAGCATGACATGCATGTAACAAGATCATATAGGCCTTGTGTAGAATAGTTATGTACAGGACCATGTGTTTGAGCAAGCATCATGTAGGCATCCCCAAGGTGCCGGGGTATGGGACACTTGGCATCAGTCCGCATAGGCCCACAGATGGAATCCACATGGAGCTCAGGTGCCAAGGGATATTTGATTCCACTGTGAAGTGCGCGCACGACGGTGCTAAAAGCGCAAAGGAAAGGCGTTATATACGCAATATATGAATATGATAAAAAGGAAAAGGAAAAGGAACAAGGATATGTTGAAGTGACTGTTTATAGTTTTGTGCCTAGTTAATACTGTTATATTACTGGTTTTATTGCCACACTACTGGGATTATTCTCACCCCTTCGGGGCTGCTATTTTCCTAAATGGCAGGAGGACATAAAAGCACATGAAGACGTGATGTTTGCTGTTGATTGCTGATGCGTGGATTACCACTATTGCTGTTTGTTTTAAATGGATAACTGTAATGATTAATGTTTTGGTACTTTTGGATGACTGTAGTCTTTATCACATTTATGTTAGCTTGGACTTTTATGAACAATGGCTATTTTGGAAAACCTTGTGAAAAGAATTTAAGTGTTGAAAATTTTTACACGGATTTGTATACTGCTATGAGGTCCTTTGTTAGCTCATGTGACGATAACGACTCTAATTCCGCTTAGCAAACGACTCTCTTGGATGCATACAAGGGAGGGCGTTACACTAATTGGTATCAGAGCAGTTTGGTCCATGGATTTGCTTGTGTTTGATTGACTTGATTGTTGTTTGTGTTTATCTGCTGATTGACTGCCTAAATGTGCTATAGTTTAAGTATATATTGACTAGGATAGTTAGATTGTTTAGACTAGTCTGGGATAAGACACGGATGCATGGCTAACTTGTCCGAATTGAACTCGAGTACCTACTTGAGACTGCTGCCATGAATAGCTTGCGGTGAGCCTGATCAACTCATTTCCTGGTATTGTGAGTGCAGAATCATGGCGGGTGGTCGCGGTTCAACTCGGGGAAGGACTGGCAATGCGGAAGAGGATCTTATCACTACCATTGGGGGACTGGCAACGTTCATCCAGAATATGAGCCAAGAATGGCGCGACCATAGGCAACAGAATCAGAACCAACCCCCACTGCATGAAAATGCAGAAGAAATTGCCCGTCGGAGGTTGAAAGACTTCCGCAACTTCCAACCACCTACTTTTGAGGGTGAAGACAACCCTGAGGCTGCAGCAAAGTGGCTGCAGATGATTGAGCATATTTTCGAACGCATGGCATGCCCAGAAGCGCAGAAGACTGAGTACGCGTCGTACCAGCTGATGGGAGAAGCTTTAACATGGTGGACTGGTGCGAGGGCTCTGCTGAGAGCTCAGGACGTGGAACTAACATGGGCCGTGTTCAGACAAGTATTTCTGGATAAGTATTTTCCTAAGGCAATGCGAAGGATGAAGCACACTGAACTGCTGTCACTCAGGCAGGGTAACATGACGGTTAATGAGTATATTGCAAAGTTTGGGCAGCTGATCGAGTACGCCAACTTTGACCGGAACATTTATGATGAAGAATGGAAGGTGGAGAAGTTCGAGAGCGGACTGCATCCGGAAATCCGCAAGCTCATCTTGACGACGGCTAATCGTACACTTCCAGAACTCATCAACCAGAGTCGTCAGGCAGAAGGAATCATTCTGGAGGCCAAGAACTTGAACAAGCCACCACCACAGTTCCACGGAGGAAACCGAGCAGGCAGATTCTTCAGGGCGGCACCTGGTAGGGGTCGAGGCAGAGGTACGCCATTGCAAGCGCGGCCTGGAAACTTTAAGAGAAACTTTACGGTGGGTCAACCGTCGACCGGACGTCAGGGCGCGACCGTTTGTGCTACTTGTGGAAAGAATCACTTTGGAGTCTGTCGCAAGAACAACAATGCATGCTTCAGATGCGGCCAGCAAGGTCATTTTGCTTACAAATGCCCCCAGAACGCTGATCAACAGCCTCCGCAAGCACGGGTGTTCACATTGGATGCAAATGAAGCGCAGAAGTTTCCCAACCTGATCAAAGGTAATGTCACTTTGAATGGTCACCCAATTTCTGTTATCTTTGATTCTGGAGCGTCTGGCTCTTTCATGGCAAAGCATACTGCCTTGAGAATAGGCATCACCCCAACCCCGTTACCTTATGAGTTACACATCAGCACACCTACTGGTGGATCGTGCACAGCCTCAGAAATCTGCAGAGGTGTTACCTTGCAGTATGAAGGGAACACGTATACGGTTAACTTGGTGGTCCTGCCGGTATTCAACTTCGATGTGATTATCGGTATGGACTGGCTGACGGAAAACGGGATAACATTGGACTGTCGAGCGGGGAAAGTCATTGTTCCTGCGAAAGATGGTAATTTTCAACCTTTCTCTCTCATTTCCTTATTGCAAGTTAGAAAAGAGCTCCGCAAGGGAGCAGCAGGGTATCTTTTGTCGATCGAGGCTGAGACCTCGGTTGACAATCCAATTCAGAATGTACCGGTAGTTAGAGAATTCGAGGAGGTATTCCCGGATGAAATACCTCGATTGCCTCCTCATAGGGAAATAGAATTTTCGATAGAACTTGTTCCTGGAGTTGGACCAATCTCCATTGCTCCGTATCGTATGGCGCCGTTGGAACTGCGAGAGTTGAAGAAGCAGATAGAAGAGCTTTTGGCAAAGGAATTCATCAGACCGAGTACTTCTCCCTGGGGTGCTCCAGCCATCTTGATTAAGAAGAAGGATGGAAGTTTACGTCTGTGTGTAGATTACCGCCAGCTGAACAAAGTAACGGTGAAGAATAAGTACCCGCTTCCGAGGATCGACGATTTGATGGACCAGCTGAGAGGAGCCAGAGTCTTTTCCAAGATAGATTTACGATCGGGATACCATCAGATCCGGGTCAAACCGGAGGATATTCCGAAAACAGCTTTTAGGACTCGTTATGGGCACTACGAATATCAGGTGATCCCATTCGGACTGACGAATGCTCCAGCGGTATTCATGGACTACATGAACCGCATCTTCCGCCCGTTCCTTGATCAGTTCGTTATTGTGTTTATCGACGATATCCTGATTTACTCAGCTAATGAAGAGCTGCACGCGGAACATCTGAGGATTGTCTTGCAAGTCTTGAAGGAGAAGCAGTTGTACGCGAAATGGTCGAAGTGCGAGTTTTGGCTTAAAGAGGTCCAGTTTCTGGGCCATGTCATTTCATCGGAAGGTATCGCGGTGGACCCCAGCAAAGTTGAAGCTGTCATGAATTGGGAACGACCCAAGACTGTCACTGAAGTAAGAAGTTTCTTAGGTCTGGCTGGATACTATCGAAGGTTTATCCAGAATTTCTCTCAGATAGTGCAACCTCTTACTCGTCTCACTCGGAAGGATAAGCCTTTTGAGTGGACTGAAGCCTGTGAAGAATGTTTCTTGGAGCTAAAGAGCAGATTGACGAGTGCTCCCGTACTCACGATTCCGGATCCTACTCGAAGGTTCGAAGTTTACTGCGATGCGTCGCTGAAAGGACTTGGATGCGTGTTGATGCAGGATCGTATGGCGGTAGCTTACGCATCTCGACAACTCAAGCCTCACGAAGAGAATTATCCTACGCACGATTTGGAGTTAGCGGCTATAGTGTTCGCACTTAAGATCTGGAGGCATCACTTGTATGGTTCGCAGTTTGACGTGTTCAGCGATCATAAGAGTTTGAAGTACTTGTTCGACCAGAAGGAGCTGAATATGCGGCAACGTCGGTGGATGGAATTTCTGAAGGACTACGATTTTGAACTTAAATACCACCCAGGAAAAGCGAACGTGGTAGCTGACGCCCTGAGCAGGAAGACTCTACACACTGCAACTCTGATGATGGAAGAATTGAAGCTGTTTGAGGCCTTTCGAGATTTGAACTTATCGGTAGACGAGAGAGGAAGTAGCATAAGATTGGGAAATATAAAGGTGGAGAATGAATTGATCAGTAGAATTAAGGAGGCTCAGAAAGATGAAGAGTTAGTCCGTGAGTTGGTTGGTAACCAAGAGGTAGTAAAGGATGAGAATGATGTCTGGAGATTCCAAGGACGGCTGGTTGTGCCGAATGAAGAGTTGAAACAAGAAGTTTTACAGGAGGCTCACAAGGGTAAGTATGCAGTTCATCCTGGATCCACGAAGATGTACCCTGATTTGAAGACCTCGTTTTGGTGGCCGGGTATGAAGCGTGACCTTGCGGAGTATGTAGCTCGATGCTTAACTTGTCAGAAGGTGAAGTACGAACATCAGAAACCGTCGGGACTCCTCCAGCCTTTGGAGATTCCCGAATGGAAGTGGGACAGTATTTCGATGGATTTTGTAGTTGGACTTCCTCGGACGCGAGAAGGATATGATTCTATCTGGGTGATTGTCGATCGTTTAACGAAGTCAGCTCACTTCTTGCGTGTTAAAACCACATATGATACAGAGAGGCTTGCTAGAATTTATCTGCAGGAGATTGTGAAGCTGCACGGAGTTCCTACGAGTATTGTCAGTGATCGTGATCCCAAGTTTACATCTAAGTTTTGGGAATCCTTTCAAAGAGCTTTAGGGACCCAATTGAGGTTGAGCACTGCTTATCATCCGCAGACCGATGGCCAGACGGAACGCACCATTCAAGCCTTAGAGGACATGTTGCGAGCATGTGTTTTGGAGTTAGGAGGCAGCTGGGACAGTTATCTTTCTTTGATTGAGTTCGCTTACAACAACAGTTACCACTCCAGCATTCAGATGGCACCGTATGAAGCTTTGTATGGGAGAAAATGCAGATCCCCTTTATGTTGGACGGAAGTGGGTGAGCGAAGTATGTTAGGACCCGATCTAATTCAAGAAACCTCCGAACAAGTAAAGAAGATTCGGGAGAATATGCAGAGGGCTCAGGCCAGACAGAAGAGTTATTACGACAAGCGTCATAAGCCTCTATCTTTCGAAGTCGGAGATCATGTGTTCTTGAGAATCACTCCTACATCGGGACTCGGAAGGAGAATGGGAGTTAAGAAGTTAAGTCCACGGTACTTAGGACCGTATCTGATTATGGACCGGATTGGAGAGTCTGCATACCGGTTGGCTTTACCACCCAATCTGTCAGGAATTCACAATGTATTTCATGTGTCTCAGCTACGGAGGTATCTCTCTGATCCATCTCACGTGTTACAACCGGAAGAAGTGGAACTCAAGGAAAATCTGACTTATCAAGTGCAACCATTCCAAATTCTTGAAAGATCCGTCAAGCGACTCCGTTCTAAAGAGATTCCTTTGGTGAAGGTATTATGGAACAACAGATCGGCAGCTGAAGCCACTTGGGAGCGCGAGGACGACGTTCAGAAACGCTATCCAGAACTGTTTAGCTCTTAAGTAAGTTTAATTTTGCAGGCAAAATTCCTATTTGGTGGGGAGAGTGTAACATCCCGCATAATTAGTAAAATACATAAGTACTATAGGCTATGTGTACATGTGTAGATTTCGGATGTATGGTTTATGTGTAATGGCTTGTGAATTGTATAACCTTTAACCCTTGGATAAGACTAAGGTAATTAATTAAATTAAATCTTAGGAGGGTACATATGTAGACATGTGAATTTAATCTTATGAGTAATGTGAGTGTGTGTTAGAAGGCATTAGTGTTTGGATGTGGGCTAGTATGTGTGTGTGGACTAGTTAATATTGGACTTGTGTGATTGGATTTTTGGTGTGTGGCCAATGGCCCAAGGATGGCCTTTGAACCTACCTTGTTTTAGCCCAAAGTTGTAACCACTTATCCTCCTTAAAGCCTAGTCCAACAAGGCTGCCTTGTGCAGCAAGGAACACTACTTGGCTAGTTGTTTTTCCCCTCATTCTTGCGCACAAGGGAGAGTAATTAGGACTTTAGTAATCTGCCTTTTTCACTTGCTAAACCGCCACCTCACCTTGCTTAGGCATAACTTGATTTCAATTGCATTGCATGGAAGGCACTTGTACCTTTTAGCATGAGATTAGGCTGCATTCTCCTCCATTTAGGCGCACATGGAGGGGCTTTGGGTGCAGATTTTTCTTATGACACAAACTGCCTAACTTGTTGACTTGGTGAACCACTTACACCCTCCATCATGACACTGTTTTGTGCAGATTTTTGGCAAGCCTTTTGCAGCCCATCATGAGCCAAACCTGCCTTGTTTTCACATGCATCATAAGAGGATTTTTTTGCTGCATTTTCATCATTTTGTGCAGCTCCAAAATCTGAATTTGGGCTGTCACAAAACTGCACTCTTGATGCACCTCCTTCCCCCTCATCATTGCGCACCAAGGCTGCTTAAGTGCAGATTTTTGGGCTGCCACATGGTTGTTTTACTTGTTGACTTAGCAAAGCTCTTGCATGTGCACTTGACACTTCCTTTCCTCTCCTCTAGGTGCGCAAATCTTGGTCAATTGTGCAGAAATTTCTCTGACCTTGGACAGCTCTCAAAGCTGAACATATCTCCCTCACCCCCTTGCATGTACATAGAGTAATTTAGAAGCCAACACTTTGCTTGTTCAGCCCTTGCATGCAGCCCCATCCCCTCAAGCAATCAGATTTTTTTCATGATGTTAAATCATTGCAACCTCCTCCCTTCCCCCTTTAAATTTGCGCACAAGAGGGGGCTGCCCCCATCCATTTTGAGCAGCCAACTCCTTCCCTCATTCCCTCACTCTCTAGCTGAACCAACAAGCCTCTTGGAGAAGAAAAAACATTGGTCACTTACCTTCCCTCACCTCTCAAAACCGTAGCCCTTGTCCCAAGCAAAGAGTAAGCTTTCCTCCTCACTTTCACCTCACTGTTCAGTCTTGATCCCTCACTTTTGGTGGCTGTCCTAGTGGTTCCTCCTCACCTTGTTGCGCATAGATCACCATAGGAAGTAAGGACTTGTTGTGTAGTGAAGCTAGAAGGTGGTGTGTGACTTTGAAGGGTGTGCTACAAGAGGTAGGCCTTGAACTTAGAACTCTTCTTTGTGTAGTCATGTATGTGTGCTTGAAGGTCTCCTTGTATATGTGTTGCTTTGGATCCTTGGTTGAGCATGATTAAAATACAAGTATGGAGCCATTTTATGATGATTTGTATGCATGAGTTGTAGAGTAAAAGTCTCATGATCATGCTTAAAATTATATGCCACTGTTTTGTATAAATAGGCCACTGTTTTAAAGAAGAAATGTGCCACTGTTTCGGTTTAATGTGCCACTGTTTTGTAGATAAAATGCCACTGTTTCGGTCCCTCAAAATCACCATTATATGCCACTGTTTCTGCACCTAAAAGCCACTGTTTCTGCACTTAAAAGCCACTGTTTCTGCACATTAGATGCCACTGTTTCTGCACATTATATGCCACTGTTTCTGCACATGTATGTCACTGTTTTAGTGCTCCTTAAGCCACTGTTTTTATGCATGAAATGCCACTGTTTTACTCATCAAATGCCACTGTTTCCATGCTTAAAATGCCACTGTTCTAGCCATGAAATGCCACTGTTTCCATGCTTAAAATGCCACTGTTTTTATGCATGAAAGGCCACTGTTTTAGCCATGAAATGCCACTGTTTCCATGCTTAAAATGCCACTGTTTTTATGCATAAAAAGCCACTGTTTTAGTCATCATATGCCACTGTTTTTATGCATAATATGCCACTGTTTTAGTCATCATATGCCACTGTTTATATGCATAAAATGCCACTGTTTATATGCATAAAATGCCACTGTTTTTATGCATCAAATGCCACTGTTTAGTCCATAATATGCCACTGTTTCAATGCCCAAAAACCAAGATTTATGCCACTGTTTTGGAAGTTCAAAGTGCCACTGTTTCTGTTTTAAAAACGCCACTGTTTCTGTTTTAAAAACGCCACTGTTTCTGTTTAAAACGTCACTGTTTTGCTGCTGTAAACCCTGCTGTATGTTCACTGTTTTGCGGCTGTATGCTCACTGTTTTGCTGCTGTAAATGCTCACTGTTTTGCTGCTGTATGCCCACTGTTTTGCTGCTGTAAATAGCCACTGTAAATAATTAGTTGTAATTGATTTAGGTGCGCTTAAGAAGTGAGATACTTCGCTGCGGTTTGGTAATAGTTAAGGCAAGCAAAGGTAAGTGTCAGGCGATGATGCCTAATGTGACTATTAACTACTGGTATAGAATTGTGACATGATGCTCCATATGCCGTAAAAATATTATGTTCCATTATAATGAAAGGAAACTGCCAAAAATGTGCCGGAATGGCTATATGATTATGAGGTAAAGACGTTATGTGGCAGCATAACGCATATGAAAGGTATATAAGCATGCATTTTACATCATACCGCATTTTTACGCTTTGTGTGTGAAAGCATAGCATGACATGCATGTAACAAGATCATATAGGCCTTGTGTAGAATAGTTATGTACAGGACCATGTGTTTGAGCAAGCATCATGTAGGCATCCCCAAGGTGCCGGGGTATGGGACACTTGGCATCAGTCCGCATAGGCCCACAGATGGAATCCACATGGAGCTCAGGTGCCAAGGGATATTTGATTCCACTGTGAAGTGCGCGCACGACGGTGCTAAAAGCGCAAAGGAAAGGCGTTATATACGCAATATATGAATATGATAAAAAGGAAAAGGAAAAGGAACAAGGATATGTTGAAGTGACTGTTTATAGTTTTGTGCCTAGTTAATACTGTTATATTACTGGTTTTATTGCCACACTACTGGGATTATTCTCACCCCTTCGGGGCTGCTATTTTCCTAAATGGCAGGAGGACATAAAAGCACATGAAGACGTGATGTTTGCTGTTGATTGCTGATGCGTGGATTACCACTATTGCTGTTTGTTTTAAATGGATAACTGTAATGATTAATGTTTTGGTACTTTTGGATGACTGTAGTCTTTATCACATTTATGTTAGCTTGAACTTTTATGAACAATGGCTATTTTGGAAAACCTTTGTGAAAAGAATTTAAGTGTTGAAAATTTTTACACGGATTTGTATACTGCTATGAGGTCCTTTGTTAGCTCATGTGACGATAACGACTCTAATTCCGCTTAGCAAACGACTCTCTTGGATGCATACAAGGGAGGGCGTTACAAATGTGGTATAATTTGACAAGCTTGGATCAACCAAAAGTTTGTTTACAATAATAAAAGCCGAGCCGAACACGGCAACGGTTACAAAATATTACAAAAACTAAATTTAAGGGGTCCCAGTTTCGGCCTCCTCCTCGGAACCTGGAGACCCCGGAACAATGACGCCGTCCTTCACTTCATAAGACACGTCCATTCCAGCTTCGATAAGCCCAGGGTTCAGAACTCGGGCCTGAGCAATGGCGTTGTCAAAAGCCTGGACTGCCGCGTTAACCACCACGTTCCTAGCCTCCTCAAAATCGGCGGTCTTTTGATCGAGCTGAGTCTGGAGTGCCTGAAGTTGGACATCCTTATCTCCTAGAGACTTGGAAAAGGCTTCTTTCTCGGCGCTCAGGTCACCGACCTTAGCATTGGCTAATCTCAGATTCTCCCTCGCCATGTCCACCTCCTTCTGCAGCTCTCCAAATTTAACCTCCAGGTCGGACTTAGATTGCTCTAGCTCCACGACCTTAGCAGTAAGGGACGACTTGGCCGCATTAGCCTGGTCCAGATTTTGGAGGAGGTCTTGAAATATTTGGATCAATGAGGTCGTCTTCAAGGCATCCTCCTCCATTCGCTTTAGCATGGCCCTTACCGTAGAAGTCAGGCCAAAATTTAGAAAGAGACTAGGAGGGGGTTTCAAAGCCGCCTTGAGGCGGTCCGAAACACCTGACCTCCATAGCTCCCCCGGCTCTAAACTGAGGAGGGTCCCCTGGGAAGCAGGAACAGCAGCTGGACTTGGCGAAGAAGGGGCAATCTCAATAGGAACCACCTCGTCAGCAGGAGGGTCCTCTCCCAAGATAATGTCTACCCGTCGTCGCTTCGACGCTTCAGGTTCAAGAGGGGCAGCCTCTCGCGACTTGCCCTTGCCAGTCTTTTTGGGTAGATACTTCTTATATTCGGCCGACGTCATGTCAACTGAAAATCAGAAAGAGCATTGTCAAGGTGTACAAAGAGATAATTGTCAAAAGTAACAAAAACTTGACATACATACCAAACTCATAAATAGCATCGTCTCCAAACTTATCTACTATCCGACTTAAGTCGATGATGCCATAATCGTCAGTATACTCGATTATAATTCGCACCGCGAACCTCTCATCTCTGGAAAGCGCGGTTAGGGGAGTGGCGTAGTGTTTTGGACGACGTCGGTAGTGTTTTCGCGTCCAATACAGCTCGAAGTGGCATAAAAGGTTCCCATCATCCAGCAGCTCCTTGCCAAACCATGGGAGGGAATCAGGACGAGAAGCCACTTTAAAATAGGCATTCTTGAAGCCTTTGAAGGACTGAGAGTAAGGGATGAAAATTCCCCTACCAGGGGTACCTCGGAAGGTAACCCACCCTTTCCTTTCTTTTAACTCGGCACCACTTCGAGCCGTATAAACATCAAAAAAGAAATAAAAAAAGGGAGACTGTACAGGGAAGGAAGAGGTAAGAGCACAATTGCTCAAAACCACGGATAAAAGCCCATGAGTTGGGGTGAAGTTGTGAGGGCGCCACTCTAATCCGACGCAGCACAGCCATTTGGAAATCTGTGAACGGAAGCCGAATTCCGACTTTAGTGACCAGATCCCGGTAGAAAAAGAAGAAACAGGGCTCATCCGATATGGGGCCTGCGCATACCGGATAATCACCCGGTGGAAGAAGGTCGACCCCGTCA
Source organism: Gastrolobium villosum (assembly GCA_032173675.1). NCBI lineage: Eukaryota > Viridiplantae > Streptophyta > Magnoliopsida > Fabales > Fabaceae > Gastrolobium > Gastrolobium villosum. The sequence goes on from JAVKPL010000268.1 coordinate 21,957, forward strand.
GGATTCCCAAGAGGAAGCTGGGAGACGTCGGCGGGAGTCATTATAGACCGCATATGAAGGATTTCCTGAAGAACCCATTCATCGACATCAGAATTGTCCATTGTCAGGTCCCTGGAACACGAAGGAGTTGGATCAGAAATATAATCAACCTGACTTGACCCAGAATCATCCAAATCAGATGGTAACGGGCCTGGACTCCAAGAAAAAGGGATAGAGTCATCAGAACTACTAAGGAGATCGACAAAAGGCACCTGACTGGATACCGAGTCATCAAAATTAGAAGGGACTTCCGACTTGGGAAAACCCAGGTCGGATGAAGAAATGCTGGAAGAACTATTACTCAATTGGAAAGGTGGGATCCGATCTAAAACAGACCCCGAGCCTTGTCCAAACGGTGGAGGAGGAAGAATAAAGGACAAAGGAACTGGTTCAGAAAAGGAACTCGATCTAGAAATTGAAGCTTGAGGAATCGAGGAGGACGCACCTCTAGTAAAAGATGGTTGGGTGTGTTCACCCCTGCGTCCCCTCCGACCTCTACCTCTCCTACCACGAGCACCTCTGGAGGTCTGACGACCTCCTCGGTGACTTCGGAGAAGCTGCTGGAGCCTCTCCTCTTTGGTATACTCTCTGCCATAAAACCAATACTGAACAGATCGTGGCAACCTACCTATCATCTCCTCAGACACCTCTCTATTACCATTTCGGCCACTAGAACTACCAGGAGTGTCCATTACCCACTTGAAGAGTGGGTAAGACAGGAAACACTCCTTACCAACTAGAAAACGAACAACCAAAAAAAGAGGAAATAGAAATCTACAAGGGAAAGAGAAAATTACCTGGTGGAAAACTGAGGAGAAGAAATGCGAATGAAGAACGCTTTGACAACAGGAGAAACACGCAAAAAACCCTATGAGACGCGTATGTGAGCAGGAAGTAAGAAAGGAAGGACAGTGGCGAACTGATACAAATATATAGAGCTGAAGGAAGTGGAAGCGCAAAGGCCAAAGGATGGTCTTCGAAGCGTCTGGGGCATCAGGGGCAAAAGGGGATTTTCGCCGCCCTGCACACCCTGCACGCCCTGCATTTCCTGCCTGCATTTAATGATCTCAATCATGGCCTATCCTAGGCTCAGTGTAGTGCTCCCTGCCCAATGCGCAGGACTGCCAGTAAATGGAGTGCACGTGTCCTGTTATAACCGTCACTGCAGGAATAAGACGAAAGGACAGAAAGTGGTAATGAAACGAAAGGTCAGAAAGCTGAAAGGTCATGTCAATAGTTCCGACATTCAAAATCCGCTGACCTCACCAATTCTGTCAAAAATCATAACAAGATTCGAATGGAGTTACGACCTCCGACATAGTTGACACATGGGGAATAAATGGCAAGGTCAAGAATGACCAATTAATCCAGAGATCATCTCGGCATTCCGACTTACGGAATCCCGAGCTGGGGGGCAACTGTTACGGATGAAGCTCCGCTGAACCGCCGCCCTGGAATATCTCGTCAAGAGATACTGCCAAATCTCAACTGCTGAAACAAACTAGTTGAGGCCGACTAAGTCGGACGGAATCTCAACAGTGGGAGCTCAGCAACCAATCCAGGTATCCCTATAAATAAGAGCTCAGACATCCCAGGTACACACCTCTGAATCGCCTAGCTTATTCCACTCATTATGCACACACCACCCCTTGGTTGTAAAGCCTATTGCTGGTGCGCAGTGATTGGGACCTCGGCGTATAGCCTAGTACATCAGGCATATACATCATCTCTGAGCGCATACCATCCAGTATAGCAATACGGTCTACCTCGTACCTAACAACCCATATTTTATATACTGAAAACTCAATATAGAATACTTACTATATATTCTAAATACTTACTAATAATAAAAGGTGTTGGCTTCGGAATAGGATAAGCGCCAGAAGCACTTTGGTTTGTTTCCTTCGATACCACGACGATCCCGGTTTATATAATGAAAACATATTTCAGGTTTTGTCATGACCATGTTTCTAACTTTTTTCAATCTTACCTTTTAGGGCATGTTTGGAGCATAAGTTATCGTATTCTACTTTTATCTCTTATTTGTTGAATTAATAGGATATGATTAGTTTATCCTATTGTTTCATTTTATCCTATCCAATACATGATTTCTTATCCTATGGGGGGAGCTGGGTTAGGATTCAACAGGATATGATATTAATATTGGATACCCAATATATCCTCACGTTACCCAATATATTCCCATACTACCTAATAAATTTGTATTTATTGCATTATATTTTTTTTCTTCTCTTACATAATCTTATCATGTTACTAATCAGGTGCTCATCAAACACAGGATATGATATGAGCTTATCAGTCTCATATCATATCCTACCATTATCAGCCCATATCATATCATACCATTATCCTATCATGTCCACCAAACGAGCCCTTATTTTATGAGTTTTATAATAGTTATGTTGTAAGAAAAGTGATTGTGTAATGTTATAGAGATTCATTTTGCGTGCCTTAGTTTTTTTTTTTGTTGCGTGTCCCACAAAATATTGTATGTGTCGGAAATTTTTTTGTGTTATGTTAAATGATAGATGCAAATCCCTTATTTTATATGTCTCCAAAACCTGCTATCTGATTTATGTTTTATTGCATGAAAATTTTAGTTGTCTCCCTTACATCAAAATGAAGTACAAGTGTATCTAACAACTGTGGTCGTAATTAAAATCGGGTCTTTTGTTGCCTACAATATCATCAAAGTAGTATACATGGAGCACCAGACGATCATGGCATGGAAGCGAATTAGATCACGAGGTGTTGAACCAAAAAAATCGATTTATTCTTATTTTAATAATTAATTATGCATACATAATCATTTTGAACTAATTTACAGATTTATTACATTTATTCTAAAAAAATTCTTCCAAAATTGAACGAAACTAGTTTCATTCAATCTAGGCGAGGGAAAAAGTTAACATGATCCCGGCACATGTTAATTTTCTCTGGTCTCACTCAAAGTCCAAAATTTTTTTTGACCATTTTATCCCTGCTTTTTCTTTTGTTTTCCTTTTCTACCCTTTACATATGAGAGGGATCATTTATACATTCTATGAGCATGGATCATGCAAATATGATAGTGAAAGAATTTCCCATAAATAATATACGTAACAAGTTTTCTTAACATTTTATTGATTACTAAAAATAAGAAGTGGTAGGTAAAAAAGTAAAGCAATTAATTTTTTTTCCTTATACAGTTAGAAAGATTACTTCAAAAAGTTCATTAAGAAAGGTACCATCTTTTTATTTCACAGGTATTCATAACTTTTTATTAATCCCACCTACTTAATATCTATATAGATAAAGGTAAATTAAGAATTTCAAGTGACAATATAATATGACTAGATGAAATGAAATTTTAACACGGATTAATTTTCATAAAATTGAAATTTGTTAAAGTTGTCGGTAACTATAAAATAAAATAAAAAAATAAAATAGATTTATGAAGAGTAAGTGATATGTTAAAGACATCTTAACTTTGTTCAAAAGGAATTGATGACATTTAACGTTACCAAACGGTGCTGGTTGAACATAAATAAAATAAATGTGGGCATTTCACCAAATAAGTAAATAAATGAGGACAGTTTTATTTTATTTTTTTTACTCTTTCAATTCTATATCCACGTTAAGATAATTGCAATGGGAGGAATCATCATATATGGGTTATATTTTATGTTTGGTGCATTTTAAAAATTAAATAAAACAGGACATATAGTTAAAAAAATAGAACATTCTGATTCCATTAAAAAAGGTACAGAAATATTCTATTTTTATTTTGTCCGCGTGTCAACGCAGCCTAAAAGTTATTTGAAAAAATAAAATATATATACAAGTGAAGCGAAATATGTTATTAAATATAAAGTATTTAATAACAGATTAGCAATTAATTTTTTATGTGGATCAATTTCTTTTTTTCCTTCTTTAGCAAGATTTAAGGAATATTATTAAATAAAATATGCTTGTAAGAACCACTTTATTCATCCAATGGTCAATAAACTCAGCCAAGTTTTTTGAATGTAAATAAATCCAAAATTAGATTAAATAAATAATGTCTTAAAACAAATTTTAGTCAAATCAAATTTAAGTTGAAACTAGTTACTAAATAATCTAAATTTATTTGATTAATTTATCTTAGACATATTTGAACCAATACTGCCAAATTACTCTTAAATCTTAAATATATTTATCGAAGTAAACATTTAATGCAGTGATGATTAAATATTTATCTGAAGACATTTAACTGTTATTAGGATGTATTATATTGATGAGAGAATCTTTTATCACTATAAGCATGAAGCAATACATGGTAGATTTTTTCATGGAATGCATGATAAAGTTCTTTCATATCATGAACTAACCAATATATGAGAGTAAGGTGGCAATATAGGTCGAGCCTAGTGGATCAACCCGTTAAAATGGAGTGAGTTGGTTGAGGTTTTCAACCCGTACCGTCTAGAAATTGGTCAAAATGGGTTCAACCGTCAGGTTATAATTTTTTTTTTACAATTATTTTTGTAATTAAATTTTTGTAATATCCAATTTTGTTTTATCTTAATACTTCTTAGAAAAAATAAAAAATAATAATTTTATTTACGATAAATGTTATCTATATATGGAGACAAATGAGTTCCTAAAGAATATTTGACAAATATTAATATGCATTTAAGATTGAGACTCAAAAAAATTAAGAGAAATGTGAAATAAAATAAAATAATATTAGAAAAATTCATAAAATATAATTAATTTTTAAATTTTAATTAACTTTTTTTTAATTGACGGATTGACCGCCAACCCACCATAAAACTGAATGAGTTCATTTTTCCAGCCCATATTTAATGGCGCGCCAACCCGCCCCGCCCGCTTTTTGACGGGTTGGTGACAGGTCTAGATGGAATAACCCAAATTGCAACCCCTATATAAGAGATTTGAATGCGATGTAAGGTAATATTCTTCTTCTAAAATGGTAACGAGAATAAATTATTTTAAAACTACAATGTATTATAAATATATTATTTTTTAAATTTTAGTACATGATTCCACTTTTATAAATGTCCTATAGAACTTCATTAAATATAATAAGAGGAGAGATATTCTTACTACCAAAATTTTCTACTACCAATTCACTACCTATCTAATCACCATTGGATCAACATTTTCTCTTTTTTCAAAAACTTTTTAGCATTCTCTTTCTTTCATCCAATGATGATTAGATAAGTAGTAAGTTAGTGAAATTCCTTTTTAATATTATAATAAATAGGTAATAATTTTTTTCCTTTTTTTCTCGTGTTGCTATAATAAAGAAGTTCTTATACTATCCTTTATAATTATATATCCGATGACAATTTTTTTTAATATTATAACTATATATTCCCTTAAATATATAATTGTAAAAGATGACTTGGAAAAGAAAATTCACCTGTTGTCCCATTTTTTTATTTTTTTTTATAATTCTTATTTAACATAAGAATTATAATATTCCTACACACCATTCGATTTACGTGCTGATGTGGATTCTACACATAATATTTTCTTTTGTCACACATACTTTTTGTCAACCAGATTTCAATTCTCATATTAATTTTTTATATGATTACATTTATGAGATATGGCATGATATAATTTTGTGGTGTCACCTTATCCTAATGTCAGCAAAGATAAAAAAAAAGGAAAGGAAATGATAGTTGTGGTGTTTGGTTGAAGTTGCAAGTTGCAAAGAAAGAGTGAGTGGGTGGAATTGAGAGAGAAAGGGAATTAGGGATGGACGCACGCGGGTGACGTGGCATCTCCAAACTCAATTTTACCCAAATCCCAACACAACACACAAAGCACAAACAAATTCCCAAAATCTCATTCTCTCTCAGTTCCGGTGAACTCGCGGCGTTGCTCTCCTTCCGTCAACGGCGGTTTTCACTGTGGTCACCGGTGACCTCTCTAATTTCCGCGTTAAACCTGTAATTCTCTGTCCAATTTATCGCTTTATTATTCTTATTCTAATTATTTTGCTTATAATAGGTTGAGCTTTTTGAATGTTGATTTAACTCTTGCTTTCGGTTTTAACACTCTATTTCCCTGCTCAAGTTCTCTCTTGAATGTGTAAAAATGTAATTGTATTGCAATGCTAAGTTGTGATTTGTAAACTAGGATGTGTTTGACTGTTGAATATGAATTGTGAACTGCTGCTAAGTTTCAACTTGTTAAGATCCGAGTAATGTTGTAAATAGCATATACCAGTGTTACGATTTAGGTAAAAATAACACTCCTCATATCATCTTCGTCTTATATTAGCCAAAGAATGATAGTTGTACACACTCCAGGCTAGGCTGGTTTGGTTTGGTTTCAGGTTCCTCAACCTGAAACTAGCCTGTGAAATTTTAACACTTTATAACATTAATGAATCCTGATTGTGATCAAAATGCAGAAAGGAAGAAATATTTTATGCTCGTTGCTTTCGGAGTTTCCCGAGTCTCTAGATGATTTAGATTGGCCTTTTCCAGTCCTGCTTTTTTGCATTCCCATTTCTGTGTACTGTTATGTTTATGAGGAATACTACTATTTTCACAGGCTTTTAGTTTTATCATCTTACATGGTCTGTAGGGTAGATTAATTTGACATGCCAAGGTTATTGCAATGCATGGACTGTGAATGGTCATTTTGTAAAAAAAACTGCCAGTTTTGTTCATACTGAATGCATCATAAATCTTAATTTTTACTTAATTCAGTTCTCTTTTTTGAATTCCTGAATTTCTTTTACCTTTTATATCTCTTTTTTTGGAACAATCTTGAAGCAGTGGTAAAGCTGCTCCTTTGTGACCAAAAGGTTACGGGTCGAATCTAGGAAATAATTTTTTTTTTTTTTAAATGTAAGGGTAGAGTTGCATTCAAGGATTTCCATCACCCTACTCTTGCAAGTGGGGATTTCATGTATCTCTCTTTTATCCTCAAATTATGTAATGTATATATTCTTGCCATTTCTCTTATTCTTAATTAAATATTTCCGGATTCAAAGTGATCTTGTCTATTTTGGATTGACGGAAAGGAAAGGAATGGAATAGTATTATGACATTAGTTTCAATCGTTTGAGGGCAAGCCTTGGAGTAGCGGTAAGGTTGCTTCTTATGACCAAAAGGTCACAGGTTCAAGTTTGGGAAACCACCTCTTTGCAAAATTGCAAGGGTAAAACTGCATACAATCGACCCTTAATCCTACCCTTGCAAATGTGGGAGTCTTGTGCACCGGGGTTTTCCCTTTTTTGTTGTTTCAATTGTTTGGATTGTTTAACTTACGATGGAAATGGAAGGGGAACCTGATGGGATGGAATGGAACGACTTGATATTTTTCTTTATTACCAATTGGGGGGAGTGATATGGGATGGAACCAGTCGATATCATAATAATGAAGTTATAAATCTTACCTCTATTAAATATAATGATTCTATAGAAATAACTTGTCTGATATGAAAAAATCATTTTTCTTCATTTTCAGGGTGAATAAGTTTTCCAGTTTGTGGACAAGCTTAATGTACTACAGAAGCAGCAATATTGTAGCCAGGATTTTTGAACGTCAGATTTGCACTCCTGCTCCTGGCACAAGTGTAATTACTTCTTACTACCATATGTATATATTTAATGTTGTTTCATCTGGGAATTCTTCAAGTCTGGTCTTCTTTAGCCTCTTTTTGGTTTACTATTTTTTTTGGTGAAATAATTTATTTTTAAAATTCTGGGGTATGGAATAATTAATACGAATAAAGAATTAAGAATGTCTACAAGATTTATGCTTTGCTGCATGAGTTTGTAAGCACTTCAGAATAGGAATTGGTCTTTCTAGTCTTTGTTTTTTTCCTTTTCCTTTTTTTTTTTTTTTTTTTTTGGAGTTGCACAATTATTGGGAATGTGATTATCCCTGATGATACTAGTTAATGCCAAGGACATGTGGGAAGATAAATAAGCATAAGTGGAGTTATGCTATTTGCTTTATTGCATTTTTTATATGCAAAGAGTTGGACGGTTTATTTGATTCTAGTTGAATTAAACAGTGTCCTGTAGAACATATATATATTTTTGGTACAATAGAACATATATTTTTTTTTTTTGGTACAATAGAACATATTGTTTTTAATATTGAAATGCAGTGCGATTTTGTATAATTTACTTTGACTTTATCCGATGGAAGAACTAGCTTAGTGGGAAATTTATAAAATTGTTGTCTTGTTCCTCTGTTGAAGGAACCTGAATTGAATTTAATTTTTGCAGGTGTAATTTAATTCTTTCAGGTTCATCATGCATGTCGATTCTATGAAAATTTGGTACCAAATTACACAGTATATGAGGTTGAATTCCCAGACCATTCATTTTGTAAATTCACTTATGATGGTCAATACCTTATAAGTTTCAGCAGAAATCATCAACAACTGATTGTTTATAGGCCTAGATGGCTTTCTTTTTCATGCAAAGATGAAGATTGTGATAAACATGATCTGCCATCAAAATCAAAGAGATTTGAGAGTTTTTTCACCCAATTATATTGTGTACCACTTGCTTCTAGCAATGAACTTATATGTAAAGATTTCTTTCTTTACATGGAGAGTAATCGATTTGGACTGTTTGCTACTTCTACGGCCCAAATTCATGATGCACCTGCGGTTGGAGGAGCTGTCCAGGGTGTTCCCTCGATAGAAAAGATAACTTTTCACCTCTTGAGGTTCTTACTTATCTTTTTTTTTCCTTCTTTTTTCAGATCTGCTAAATCAAAAAGACAAATCATATTCTGATTATGTTGTATTTATCTCTCTTTTTTCTCTCACCTATTTTATTTAGATTGGAAGATGGATTTATCCTGGATGAGAAGGTCTTCTGTAATGACTTTGTTAACTTGACATATAATATGGGTGTCTTCTTGTATGATGACCTATTGGCAATTGTATCACTTCGATATCAAACTATACACATTCTTCAAATTAGGGACTCAGGGAACCTTGTCGATGTACGCGCTATTGGGGAATACTGCCGTGAAGATGATGAACTTTTTCTCAATTCAAATTCTCAGGTCAGCGAGCTTTGGGTATTGACGTTATTCTGCAAGGGTTTTGTCGTGCTTGCCATTAAATAAACTGTTATTTCTTTTTAATAGAAATATCCAAGTTTTTTTAGTTAAATATTCTTTCAAGGTCTCCTTGAGTCAGCTCAGTTGGTAGAGCTGTGGCACATGCAATGAGTGCGGGCAGTTCAAACACCTGCAATACGCTCTACTTCCTTTCCCATTCCCTTCCTCCCTTCTCGTACAGCTTCTTGTGGGCTTCTCCCAGGGCTCATCACCTCAGTGGCGGGTCCTGTCTTGAACCAACAAAATAAATCTTCAAAGAATGTTTTTACTTTTCCATTTAAAATTTTTTAGGTACATTTGGGTAATGCCTTGGGAGTGCTTTTCAAATCTGTTTCGGTTGTTCAAAACTAGTAATTCTATGGTCATCTTTGATTGTCATTACATCCGAATCATTCTTTACCAAATGTAAAGCCATATGATATATATATATATATATATTGTTAATCTAATATCTTTATGCAGTAGCTTTAATAATATATTGTCATACACAATTCTTATTGTTTTGTGGAATATTTAAAGCACTAAACTCATACAAGACAGTCATTTTCTGACAGGTCATGGCATTGTCTGACAAAAATAAACATCAGTTGCCTGGACACCACATTGAAAATCATATGCATCAAAGCCAGCCTAATCTGGGGAATTCTTTTCTAAGTGGTATAAAGCAGCGATTGCTTTCGTTCATTTTCCAAGGACTATGGAATGAAGAAAGAGATGATTCCTTGGTTGGTGTTCTAAATTTACTTCTTATTCCACTATCTGCTCTTTCCATTTGTTTTATTTGGCTCTTCTTCCATGCTTAACGTCTTTCGGGCAGTTCATATATTGGCACATATTCAAAATTTACTCTCACTGTTTATGGACATTATTTGTTGCTGTACATTCTTATTTCTGTATCTCCACAGGCATGTGTGTGGGAATGCATAGGTTTGTTGTCCAACATGGCCAATGTTGTGCACACACTTTTTGCAATAATTTAAAAAGGAGAAATTACAATAAGCAATTCTTGGTAAAAATATTTCCAATTTGAGAATAATTAACCGCTCACTGGTTGACCATGTTCAAACTTCAAAGAGTGGTTACCGAGTAATCGCTTATTGACTTAGTGAACCACCTGTATGTTTTATTAATCCTAACCTAAACTAGAAATGTTTTTATCAAGAATTCCTTTTCGTTAATTTTCCCTTGTTAGCATTCCCAAATAACCTATCATTAGTAGAAAATTGTTAAGCATGAATATGTATATGGAAATGGAAACATTCTAAAATCTGAAATGGCAGACCCATTGTCTACACTCCGTAACAATGCTTTTAGAAAAGACTACAAAAATGGTGCTTGTTATATGAGTGTGTAGACAAGTATTATATCTTGATACCTTGTCAAATGTTTACCCCCGGTATTTCTCGTAATTGCTGTTCTGCACAATTTTTCCTGTCTTGGATATCTGTGTTTCTGAATTGTGGTTCTACAAGACATTAGGCTGTTTTAATCCATATGACTCGAGCTCTGTATCTTCCTGATTCTAATTTTATTTCAATATGTATAAATTATTCTAAACTTCTACTCATTCTGTTTTTTTTTTCCCGGTTCACCAGAGGGTCCAAAGTCTTAGGAAGAAGTTTTACTTTCACTTTCAAGATTATGTTGATTTGATTATTTGGAAGGTAGGGTCTTTGCGACATTTTATACATCTTAAATGACTCTTATCTCCGCTTTATCATCAGACAAGAACATTTCACTAATGATTTAAACCTTCTTTACACAGTTTATAAATATATATATATATATATACATATATATATATATATATATGTATGTATATATGTATATATATGTTTCTGTGCATATGATAAGGAATGTAAAAGTTACATCTATTCTACTCCTGTGCAGGTGCAATTCTTGGACCGACAGCACTTGCTAATCAAGTTTGGTAGTGTAGATGGAGGGGTGAGTTCTCTGTATATATTGTCTTTTTTCAATTTCATTTTGATAATACCATTCACGGTCCCTAAGTGAGTAAAATTGAAAATTACTCACAAGCTTGAGGAGAGGGCCAAAACCGAAATATAAAGTGAAATGGGATAACATTGTCGCTTTGCTGTGGCTTGAGTATCTGGCCGTCCTCCTTGAGGTAGAGCTCCATAGCCTCTCTGTAGAAGGCTTTGCTATACAGAGAGCTCTGGTTTATAGCAGAGTCATCCTCTCTTATCGGAAACAGTAATTTTCAAGGATTTACTCTTAAATTTTAAGCTGATAGCTAAAATGGCTATTATCTTTTCTCAAGCCCCCTCAAAGCACACTTCCAAGTTCCACCGACCTTTTGCTGAAGTTTAATTTAATTACCAGAATGGGGGAACAAAGATTGAACTCTTGATCACTAGGTCATAAAGTTTACATACCATGCTAGGGACTAACTCTTAATTCTTACAGCTGTTCAAGTGAAGGCCCAAAAATGTTTTTATCTCTGAAAATTTAATCCAGGTAGGAAAAAAGTGGTGGGGTGTATGTTTAGGTCTTTGTCTGATTAAACATTCCACAAATTTTCGACTTGAAAACTGGAGTGAAATCATTATGCCCTCTATTGAAGTACTATAACAAATGTGTTGATCTTTCATGTTTTGAAGCCTCAGGTTTCACGAAATGCTGATCACCATCCAGCTTTTGTTGCTGTTTATAACATGGATACAACTGAAATTATATCTTTTTATCAGGTAAATTTGTTTTCATCCTGTTTTTTATTTTGTTGGGCTTTCTCTCTGTCTTACAGACTTACAATGTCTTGGTATTTTTCCTGACTTATCTTTACATCCTATCAGAATTCAGCAGATGAGCTTTATCTGTTGTTTGAGCATTTCTGTGACCACTTCCATGCAACATCAAGAAATTCGATGTATATGAATTTCATATCATCTCATTCAAATAATATTCATGCTCTGGAACAGCTACGGAGCGTAAAAGATAAGGCGAGCAACTCTTCACAGGTAAGGTGTTGTTGCTGCTGTAACCTTGTAATAGCCTGGTCACTCCCTTTCTCACTTCCCAAATAATTGAAAAAACGAAAGCAATGTACAATTGTACATGGCATTCTAATGTGTTATTGTGTAAAATTTGTTGTTTTGCAGTTTGTGAAGAAAATGCTTGCCTCTTTGCCTATCAGTTGTCAGTCACAGAGTCCTTCTCCGTACTTTGACCAATCTCTTTTCCGGTTTGATGAGAAGGTTTACTTTAGATGCTTGTTTGCTTGTCTAATTTCCATACAGTGACCAGAGTTTGTTATATATATATATATATATATATATATATATATATATATATATATATATATGAGTATATTTACAAAAATTTTGTTTACAAACTACACTATGTACTATGGGTAGTACATACTACTTGTAAATATAACTTACCCCTATATATATATTTTGGGACAAAGTTTGGTATTTACTGGTTAAAGTGGAGTTCCAGCTGTTAGATTAGTGTTAGTAAATAGTTATTGGGGATGGGAATCAAATTAGGGACCTCCTTCGGAGACCGGCCATAATAAATGGGAAGTTATGATGCCGATCTGAACGGTCATTTCTTCAATGTTGTGGTTATTAGATATCTGGAAAGCAATTTGAATTTGAGTTTCTCTTGGTGGAGTTAATGGCAACCTTTGCAGCACTGATATTGACAACCGGTATATTAAAATCATATGGTAATGGGGGCAAAGATTCTAGAAGCTGATTACTGGTTGAGATTCCATTTTAACTTGAAAAAGAAGGGTGAATGGAGGTGTACATGTCTATTTTGAGTTACAGTTGGAAGAATGATTTTCTACAGCTTCCATAGAAGTTATTCATTCATGTGCAGAATGGGATAGGTTTTATCTTCATCCCGACGATGGGAGGGGGAAGCAAATTTGACATGCTCAGATGGCCCAAATTAAAAGGGTTTTTGATGAGACTTTGGGATGCATCATCCCAAAAGCCAGCTCAAAGGGTGGGAGTGTCAAAGGTTTTATAAACCTCATATTAGTTGTCCATACAACCAATTGTACCTTGCAAATAGACCCCAATATTCCACCACACTTCCCTAGTGTGTGCCCCCAGCACAGCTCCACGTTATGGATGCTCTAAAACCATTTGATGAGACCGTGGGATACACCATTCCAAAAGCCAGCTCAAAGGGTGGGAGTGTTCAAGGCTTTATAAACCCACATTAGTTGCCCATACAACCAATCTGGGATTCCAAGTCCCATAGCTTGCAAATGGAACCCAACATTTTTTCAATTTGAATTTGTCATGTACTTTAAAGGGTTTTCAATTTAATTAGTAGCGGGGGCAAATATTCTAGAGTTGGAAGAATGATTTTCTACAATTTTGGTACAATATATTTTAAGTTATTCATGTGCAGAAAAGGTATAGGTTTTCTTTTCATCAGTAAATTCCACGGAGTAATTACTGCCCAATTTATCTCCGGATGGAGGGTGGGGAAGCAAATTTGACATGCTCATTGACGGCCCATATAAAAAGGGTTTTCCTTGTATGCATACAGCTATACATTAATTATTCACATGCACACAGTATCTCAAGATCTGGTAAATAATGGATGAAAGTTCTAGGTCATTTAATTTAATTTTCTTTCTCTCCTTTATAATCCCACACAAAATATAAGATTTTGCACTTAATATGAGTTATCGTTTTAATTCTTCCCATCCTTGCAGCTGATTTCTGCAACTGATCGGCATAGGCAATCAACTGACCATCCAATCAAGTTCATTTTAAGAAGGCATCCATATTCTCTCAAATTTAAGATCAAACCAGGTGCGCTTTTTCTCTTGTTCAGGCTTGCCTTGTAGACATCAAAACGACAATATAAAGATCCTTCCATTCTGAGAGTAAAATGGGGGTGGGATCAGGCTATTCTATTAGGAGGATGCTCAAGAGAGAAAAATGCAAGTGGCAATTCTTAATGAGAAAAATCAACAGGATTTTTTTTTATGTAAAATACAACTTGTATAACCAAACCATAGATTTGTGACAACCTACTCTATTGATTTTCTCATCCAATGTTTACCACGTGCACTTACTTTTTAAGGTGCACTGTTCCCGTGTGAAGAGCCTGATCCTAGATAAGCCTATTGACACTTCAATTGTCTGGAGTGGGGGTTATATACTAAACCCCTCTCCCTCCCTTTCTTTTATTTAATTTCTATTTTCTTGTATACTTTTGTTGATGCTTAGTAATGTTCTATTGGGTATGCCATTATAATTGTTTTTTTTACATTATTAGTTGTGCTAACCAGTAATCCCTCCCATGCAACTTTGATCTCATTTTTGAACAATAACTTTGCGAACTTTATTTCATGCTTGAAATTTATGACTTAGGTCCTGAAGCTGGTAGTATGGATGGTCGTGCGAAAAAGATATCTTCATTTCTTTTTCATCCAATTTTGCCCCTTGCTCTTTCTGTTCAGCAGACTATGTTCTTGCAGGCTTCAGTTGTAAATATTCATTTTCGAAGATGAGCGTAGATTTGCTTTGTCTTCCAATGTAAACTGTCTTCACTGAATCAAGAGGATGTATATTCAGTCGGTACTTGCAAAATGTATGTGAATTAGATTCTAGTGATTGATTGCTGCGACAATTGATATTCGATTTAGGGTTTTATAATTCTCATTTAATATTTTTTTAATTTTTGCAGCAGTACAAAGAAAAATAATTTTTGTAAAAAAGTGAAATTAAGTCAAAATTTTGATTGGTTCACAAATAATTAAGGGATTTTCGTTTGTCCTTTAATATGACACAAAAAAATTTCCTTCACACATAATATTTTGTGGGGCCCGCACTTTTTAAAGCAACAAAAAAAAAAAATTAAGGCACGCAAAATAAATCTCTTTAACATTACATAGACACTTTTCCTACAAGATAACTCTTATAAAACTTTTTTATTAATCATGATGGTCTAAAAAAGCAACTATCTACTAATTACATAAAATTAACATATAACATACTCCAACCTCTAACCATCGTGATTGGGACACACTTTGACAATAATAAAACAACACATTCATACTCGCTACTATTACTGCAATAATTCAACAAATACAGACTCCATTGACCACGAGCTATGAAGTACCGACACTTCAAAAATCCCGACGTGTCGTGTCCGACACTCTCGGACACTCCCCGACACTTCAACATGCATTATAAAAATTCAAAAAAAGTTTCGAAGATTACGTTGCGTTGAGTTTTTAGTTCAAATTATTAGATTCATTGGATTACGATTACCATTTTATTAAATTTAATATAAATATTTGGGATATCTTATTTTTCTTTGTAAAATTTATGAATATTATAAGTTTATATTCATTTTTTTGTTAAATTACTGAATATTAAATATAATATACACTACATAAATTAAAAATTATGTAATATCACAACGTGTCCTAACGTTTCAAAATCCAACATATTTTAGAATTAACGTGTCGGAGTGTCGTGTCGGTGTCCGTGCTACATAGACCACAAGTATGAAAAACGATACAAAGACGAGGACACTTTATGTAAACAGTCAAAACAAGTGTGACCAACTCCATCATCAGACTGAATACTATCATGACCCTTCACCAAGTGATGAGATTAATCAGTTCACACCCCTCCTCACTCTGAGCACATACATCACTGTCTTGTTCTTGGGTTGATTGAAGCAAATTCAATTTTGGATAGTTGAATTTGACACTTCCTCATACTTTAATATTTCGTTGGGAGAGCACAAGAGACAAATGGTGGTCTGGAACTCCTTCTCCCTCGAATGGCTAGGATACTAATGATATCAGAAAAATAATAAATCAACAACGGCATAGGGTCAGCATGTGTTTCTTGTTCTATCACATATTGGAAAGTTCTCAACTGATGACAAATAGTATCAGCTGACAGCACAAAACACCTGCAACAAGTTAATTAGAAGTATGATTAGCAGATACTTTGTTATATATGGACAAAGTCATATTTTTACTGTTTATGTTACTGCATTAAGCCCCGAAACTTTGCTAATAAAGACAGATGAGAAACAAAATCATGTCTTTGCTATAAATGACATCCTCTTGTTATGGGAGATAACAACATTTTTTGTTAATGGGGTGGAATGGCCATGGTTTTTGATAATTGTAGACAATGCCCATAGCTTACTCTATAGTAGTTGTGTAGCCACGAACAGTTGCCTCCGGTGCCAAACAGCACTAGTAGTATATGGGATTGCAACATCTCCCAGGTATGGATACTGGGGGCACAAAGAATATATAACTAGGTATTGCTGGTATGCAAATGCACAGTATTCAACAGTTTGGTCCCAAGCAGTCCATTCTGGCTGAGGAAGTATCAGAGTCTCGCCGTCCCTCACTTTCTCTTGTGGACTCTCTTAGCACAGGTAGGTTGGGCCTGTTGCATTATCCACTCTTCAAACCCAATGGGCTCTCATGTGAGGGGGCGTGTTGAGATATATAGTCTCACATTGGTTGGATGAACAACTAATGTGGCCTTTATAAGGCCTTGGGCACTCCCACCCTTTGAGTTAGCTTTTGGGTGGTGTATCCCAAGATTCTTAACAAAGTAGACCCCCCAATAGCTGGAATGTCTCCCAACTAAATCAAAAACAAAATTGAATGCAATGTCAAATCTAAAGAAAACTTGTACCCACACAAAAACTAATATAGATTAAAGAAATAATGGCCTTCATATGAATGTGATGCAAATCAGGAGTTTACAGGCTGCACAGAATTGCAACAAATATATCAAAATATTCAGCCAAGTGATTTGAGCAAAATCCTGAATTGGTGTTTGAGGATGAAGCATGACATAAGCATCCTAGAGTGTCAAACAAGGTGAAAAAAATATCAATTGTAGCTGCCAAGCAACCTCACATAAAAGAAGATGAGCGTAGTCTCTTAATTCCAATAACATGTAACAAAATCATCACTAGAAAAGAAATAGTCATGTGAGGTGTACAAGTCTGTGCAAGATCCTTGTTACTAATTCTACTCAGTACCGTTGCCCAAGTAAGATTGAGCCAATTGACAATTTTAATTGTAGGAAGAGTTGAGAGCACCACAAGAGTCTCAGCATGGAGATGCAGTGATGGAGGATGTACAACACAATGCACACTAACCTATATTTCCCCCCAGCTATATAGAATAAATGAAAAAAGTTAAAATCAACATCAACATCAACATCACCTTTATCCCAAATTAATTGGGGTCGGTGGTAGATGAACCCACATGAAAGATGTAAAACGGTTGAAAAATAAAATAAAATAAAATAAAATAAAATAATAAAAATAAAAATAAAAATAATAAAATATATATATATATATATATATAAGTATATATAAATAAATAAAAGTAAAAAAGAAAGGGACAAGAAGAAGTGGGGGAAATGAAGGGGAAAAGGACTAAAAAGGGACCATCTGGAACATAGGAATAACAACGGGTTTAACCCTCCACCATACTAATAGCTTTTCTCCATTCCGTTCTAAGACATACCGTCCGCCAATCTATATCCCACTCCATTAAATCTTGTTTTACTACCTTCCCCCAAGTAAGTTTCGGCCGACCTCTGCCTCTTTTTGTGTTGAGCTCTTGGTAGCAAACTTCTGTTCTTACAGGAGCATCCAGGGGCCTTCTCATCACGTGCCCAAACCACCTCAATCTATGTTCTCTCATCTTCTCGGCTACCGGTACTACTCCGACCTTTCGTCGAATATCTTCATTTCTTATCTTATCCATCCTTGTGTAACCACACATCCACCTTAACATCCTCATCTCTGCTACTCCCATCTTATGCTCATGTTGCCTATGTGCTGGCCAGCATTCCGCTCCATATAGCATTGCCGGTCTTACTGCCGTTTTATAGAATTTTCCTTTTAACTTAAGGGGGATTTTGCGGTCACACAAAAACCCAGATGCACTGCGCCATTTCATCCACCCTGCTCTGATTCTGTGATTTACATCCTCATTAATCTCTCCACATTTTTGTAAAATGGAGCCCAAGTATTTAAAAGCATCTTTTTTGGGTACCTCTTGACCACTTAAATGCACGGGCTCTTGGTCCCCATCTCGTACCAGAGAAAACTCACACTTCAGATACTCAGTCTTGCTTCGACTTAATGTGAATCCTTTGGATTCCAATGTGCTTCTCCACAATTCAAGTTTTCTATTAACACCCTCCTTGCTCTCATCAATAAGCACAATATCGTCTGCAAAAAGCATACACCATGGCACTTCCTCTTGAATATCTTTTGTTAGTTCATCCATAACTAAGGCAAAGAGATAAGGACTTAGAGCCGACCCTTGGTGTACACCAACCGTGATAGGAAAATAACTTGATTTTCCGTTACAAGCTTTTACACATGTAGTAGCCCCATCATACATATCCTGGATTGCCTTTACATACTTTGATGGAACCTTTTTCTTCTCCAGAACCCACCATAAAACTTTCCTTGGAATCCTATCGTATGCTTTCTCAAAGTCTATGAACACCATATGCAAGTCCTTCTTCTTTTCTCGATATTTTTCCATAAGTTGTCGCATCAAGAAAATGGCTTCCATGGTACATCTTCCTGGCATAAATCCAAATTGATTTACAGAAACCTTGGTATCTCTCCTCAAGCGATGTTCAATAACCTCTCCCACAACTTCATAGTATGGCTCATTAGCTTAATGCCTCTATAGTTTGAACAATTCTGTATATCTTCCTTGTTTTTGTAGATAGGCACAATCATACTTTTCCTCCAAGCATCAGGCATCTTATTTGTCTTGAGAATCTTATTGAAAAGATTGGTCAACCATTTTATTGCCACATCCCCTAGGCCTCTCCACACTTCAATAGGGACACCATCAGGCCCCAAGGCTTTATTAGTCTTCATCCTCTTTAAAGCCTCCTTAACTTCATGCGTATTAATTCTGCGTACAAATCTTCTATTCATATCATCATACGCATCCTCCAAGTCCACCTCGGTTGTATCTCCATCCCCATTAAACAACTTGTTGAAGTAGTTCAACCATCTTTCATTTACATCTTCATCTCTCACCAGAAGTTTTTGATTTTCATCCTTGATGCATCTAACTTGGGTGAGGTCTTTACTTTTCTTATCCCTTATCTTTGCAAGTTTATAAATACCTCTTTCACCATCCTTGCTCCCAAGATTTTTATACAACTTGTCAAAAACCTTGCCTCTAGCTTCTCGCACTGCTTTCTTTGCATTTTTTCTCGCCAATCTAAACTTTTGCAAGTTTTCTTCACTGAGACTTTTATGCAAAGATCTAAAGCACTCCTTCTTATGCTTAATTGCCTCTTGCACCTCTCCATTCCACCACCATGTTTCCTTTGAATGAAATCCATTTCCTTTACTTTCTCCCAACACCCTATTTCCCAAATTATGAATACACTTAGCCATCTCATTCCATATTGCATTTACTTCTCCATCAAACTCTCAAGGTCCATCGTGCAACATTCTTTCATTGAACTCTCTCTCTTTTCCCTCCTTAAGCTTCCACCACCTTATCCTTGGGTTTTGAGCCCTCTTCCTTATTGTAAGTACTTTGTTGAAACGAACATCCAAGACTACCAGCTTATGTTGCGTAGCGACACACTCTCCAGGGTAGACCTTACAGTCGACACAAGAAGTTCTATCGTCTCTTCTAGCCAGAAAGAAATCAATCTGACTACAATTTTGGCCACTATGATAAGTGATTAGGTGTGACTCCCTTTTTTGAAAAAAAGGTGTTCACTAACATCAAATCGTAGGCTAGTGCAACATTCAAGATATCTTCTCCAGTCTCGTTTCTCGTCCCATAACCAAAACCTCCATGGATTCTATCAAAACCTCCATTGCTTTTACCAACATGACCATTTAGATCTCCTCCTAAGAAAATCTTCTCCTCTCGAGGTATTTCCCTCAAAACCTCCTCAAAGTCTTCCCAAAATTGGCTTTTGTCATTTGGTTGCAATCCAACTTGGGGTGCATACACACTGAGGATATTCAGTATTAAATCACCCACAACAAGCTTAACCAGAATAATCCTGTCGCCTTTCCTTTTGACGTCCACAACTTTATCTCTGAAACTTTTATCGATCATAATTCCAACACCATTGCGACTCTTGTTAGTACCTATGTACCATAATTTGAAACCAGTTCCATCAACTTCCTTGGCCTTTTCTCCAGCCCACTTAGTTTCTTGCAAACAAACAATATTCACTTTCCTTCTAGCAAAAACATCTGCCAACTCCCTCAATTTACCCGTTAAGGTTCCCATGTTCCAGCTGCCCAATCTCATCCTTAACCCCTGGGCTGTGCTTGCCCGCCACGCTCGCCCATCTGCGTGTTGGGACCCTGGCATACTTCTCACCAAATCCGGGTGAAGACCTGGCGCCTTGCCTTGGGGCAAGGACCCTAGCCCACTTCTCACTACACCCCGGGCTCGATGTAGCGCCTTGCCTTGTGGCAAGGACCCTAGCCCATTTTTCGCTACTCCCGGGGCCCGATGCAATGCGTCGCTATGAAGGGTACGCCCCAATGAAAAATCATATAGGTTCATCACATAAAAATATAGCTGTTTTTTACGGCCGGTTCGCAAAACCTGATGCCAACCCTCCTCTTTTATCCTGACTTGGGACAGACCATGCATGCAAGCACACATGGACGGAGTTTATAATCATCTTTTTCTTCTAAGGGCCATCATCAAAAGAAGTAGGAAAGTAGAATAATTCAAAAATGACAAGACTTAAGCAATATTGGTACATAGACAGTTGGGAAGGAATTATTGAAAATCAAATCTATCTAGATTGCTTCTAGGCTTACAAAAGATCAACATACAAATGGGAAAATCTCATAAATCGTAAGTCATAAATGTCAAATGAATTTGAGAGAGAAGAAAAAAAGACTATCAAGAGAAGGAAAAGGCACGTGGTCTATAAGAGGATATCTCATCAGGGTCATTGTACAAAGCCAGCTACTTGCCTAATAGATACAACTCATCTTCAGACCCCATTTCTTTAGGCTTTGTTTGGGAGTTCTTATTTGGAGGGGAGGGGAAGGAAAGGAGAGATTTTGGTGATACCTTCCCTTGTTTGGGAGTTTAAAAAAGGGAGGGGAGGGAATTAAAGATTTTCATAAACCCTCCAAAACCCTCATCTTTATTAAAATTGAAGTTCCCCCAACTTGGGGGGTTTTAAGGGGTAAAACATTTTAAATTACTTAATTACCCTTATTTAAATAATTTTTAGAAGGAGAAATTAATTTTTAGAGGGAGAATATTTTTTATTAAAAATTACATTATTATTTTTTTTTTAGAAAATTTAAATTTAGAGAGAGAAAATAATTTTTAGAAATTTTAAACTTAATTTAATTAGTAATGTATAATAATTATATTGATTTTAAAAAAAGGATAAAATGGTAAAAATATCTCATAATCTTCCATTTTCCTCCCATTCCATTTTTTTACTCCCAAACAAGGGAAGGGGTTACCCTCCAATTTCCTCCCCTTCCCTCCCCTCCCTTCCCCTTGGAACCCATTCCTTCCCTTCCCCTCCAAACTCCCAAACAAAGCCTTAGTGTCCATTTCAAAGAGAAAGAGGATCTCATAATTCTCAAAGATATATATACCTTAAAAAAGGGTATAGTACTTGTTCCTCAACTCATCTTGCAATTCTTATAAATGTATGTACTTTTAATTTAACATTGTTGGTATCTTCTTTTCTTTGCGTATAAATTTTGGGATTACCAAGATACACAAAGTTGTCTAGTTGGTCCCACAAAATATTGTGTGTAGGAAATTTTTTATGATCATGTTAAATGATAAGATGATAAACCCATAGTGAAAAATATAATATTTCAAACATAAACCTACAGATAGGGTTATTTTCGTAAAATAATGTCACGTTCTAAAAAATATATCACAACTAACCAAACATACCAATAAATTTATTCATAATTTCTGGAGAAAATTTTATTCTACCAATCAGTCTTTTAATAATATTTCAATTAAATATATTTCCAATTATATTCCAGTAATAATAATTATTTCCTGGATAAAAAAAATTAGATAGACAGAAAATATAACGTGAAAACGGAGAGAAATTATCGGTGGGTGGTCCGTCGTCTACCGACCCGATCCATGAGAAAGCCCAAAGCCACAGCGCGTGTAAGAGTGATCGTGGTCGTGCCCTACAAGTACAAGTGTACAACTATAACAGTTGGGCGTTGGCAATGGACGGCGCTGGTCATATAAAGAAAGAGCGCGTGTACTTCAGTACTTGTACATACATTAATACATTTTACATTCATGCATAAAGGAAAGAGTGTGTGTGTGTGTGTTAAAGCTAAATTCGCGCCCCAGTTTCTTTATTTCTCCGCCAGGGAAATTCGGGGACACCACCGCATCTTTCGGTGTCTCCGTCGCCCCTTTTCTTTCTCATTCCTTCTCCGTTTTGCATTTTCCATTTCCTTCTCCCAGATGCCGCTGATCTCCAATAATTCGCCGTGCTGCACCGCCACCGTCGCCGCCGCGGTTAACTCGTCGGAGAGGAAGACGAGGTTTGCGTCTAATTCATGGAGGAATTCAAAAGCCAGGTCTCCAGTTCTGCGGCTCTCTGAGGTGCATTTCCGCTTCCATTTCTTAACGTTTTTCTTTATTTTGTTTTCGATGTTTCCTATGCGTTGGAAATTTGGCATATATCATAGTCGCGTTCGAGCTTCGCTCGGATTGTTACAAATTTTGAGTGGTGGAATGGCTATGTTAATGTTAAATCGGTTTATATAATCCTAGAGAAGCGAGTATCAGGTTGCCAATGTTGCCATTATCAGCATCGTGTTCAGTTACACGTTTTTATCAATTATCTTGTTTAGAAGTAGCGTGACACATTGACACTCGGTACCTCACAAGTTATCTATGGATTTTTTTTTTCTGCAGAGTGACAAATTCAATGTCTCTCGGTTAGCTATTAGCCACTCTAGCCGGGTAGTTAAAGACCAGACTATATCAATGGCATTGGTGGGCGACACTATAGGACATAAAGGAGATGTGGCAAGCTCCTCTAGCATTTTGGTAACCTGACAGCTTATTGCATGCATTTTTGTTGTTAATTTATTTGCTATGGTTTTTTTAACACTTGGCACTGAAATATGAGAAGACATAACAACATAAGAAAAAAAGTCTATAATAATTTCTTAGTCGTAATGTAAGCTAACCATGAATTTTGTTTAACATGTTGAGTAGGCAGATTAAAAGAAACCAGGATAAATTACTAATGGCAAAATATATCTATTTCTTTCATGTATAAAAAAGTAGGTAATTCTATCCTTATTTATTATAACTTAAGACTCTCTTTTTTTTTTTTTTTTCATGTGTGTGCTTGCAGGCATATGATTTGATTCAAGGGGCACTTGTAAGTACTATGCATTTCTTGGTTCTCCATTTCTTCTAACATGAATTTGTTAGCACTTTGCGTATAGTTAATCTTCTCACTATCTAAATGTCATGTTGTGTTCCATTCCATTCACTCCATTAGGGCCTAGTTGTATGCACGAGAGTGGTGTATTCATTTTAAATTCGTATCTCGTGTTGCTGTTCTTTGCTGACAATGCAAGAAGTTCTGCCCTCATTAGGGCCTAGTTGTGTGTGCGAGAGTGGTGTATTCATATTTAGATTTGTATCTTGTTTAGTTGTTCTTTGCTGACAATACACGAAGATCTGCCCTCATTTGCTTTAATGTCACTGTACCATGTTGCTTTCGGCTACTTTATGGCAGAATGTTAAGCATAAATTATATAAGCTTTATGCAAAAAAACTGTTATTTTTAAGCGAGAAAATATTTTTGAAGAACCTAAAATTTGAACAATCTGAAAAAAAGAACCAAAATTACGAATTCACTGTACTACTGGTCCTTCAAAGAGGATGGTTCACTTTTCTTGGATTTTCTCTCAATTGAAGATTTTATTATCAAACTATTGCCTCTGATTGTTTTATGATACTAATATAAACAACAAAAAATTGTTAACTACAAAACCGTTAGTTATTTATCAACATGTTCAAAAGGCTTCTTAACAAAATAGATTTGAAACTGTATGAGAATATTGAGATATAAGTTTGTAAAGTGAACTAAATACTAACAATATAACACAACAAGAAATTGTTAACGTATATGTAAAACCGTTAGTTACTTTGAAACAAATTAACAACATGTTCAAAAGGCTTAACAAAACACACATTAACGGGAAGGTAAAGAACAACAAAATAGATTTGAAACTGTATGAGAATATTGAGATATAAGTTTGTAAAGTGAACTTGGGCGGTTGCAAACCTTATGTAGATTCATGTTTAAGAAGTTAAGGAGTCTCATCATCTTCATTTTATGTAATGAAAAGAGGCAATGGTAGCAAATTCTCTTCAAAAGACTAATATGCTGAAATAATTTGGTATACAGGTGAGATGGAGTTCTGTTATGGACAAATCTTTACCAGATCCACCAACAGCTGTATTTCTGCATGGGATCTTAGGTTGCAGGAAAAACTGGGGTGCGAGCTACTGTTTACATATTCACAAATGTTTACCAATTTTTTTGTTTTGAATTTCAATGATGAATATGGATCAGTTTTTGCAACTATACAGAGTTTGATTTTGACGGTTTAAATGAAAGGGAGATATTATCTCTATCATTTTTGTTTCATGTGTTTTTTTTTTTGGTAATGGTCTTAAAATACACATTTATTTCATGTATTTTTACTTCGTTTTTTATTCAAAAAATTCCATTTTGGTTCTTATATTTCTAACTTCATCTGTATGGTTCCATATTTTTTAATTCCATTAATATTTTCCTTGCTGGGCGAACCGGAGCAGTGGTAACACTGTTCTTTCATGACTGAAAGGTCATGGGTTCGAATCCAGAAAACAGCCTCTTTGCAATTATGCAAGGGTAAGGCTGCGTATAAGGATTTCCTCCACCCTACGCTCGTTAGTCGGGTTTAACGGGGAGTGGTTTTTTTAATATTTTCCTTGCTGTTAATTAAACATGCTAAGTGCTCATGTATATTTTAGGGCCCACATTGCATGAAAATGTGACATTTAAGGATGGTATTGGTGGAGTTGAAATTATTGAGACTCAAGTGCAAAGATGAGTTCCCTAAAACTTGAAGTTGTAGGTTTTGTGGGATTCCTTGTGGGTTATAAACATGTTTTGTTTTAAAGGATTTCTTTGTTGGTGGACATTCAGCCTATTAGAGAGTTGGTCTGATTGTTTGATCTCTAAGGCTCTTAGTTTTCCTGGTGTAAAAAGTAAATAACCTTAATTCAACTTATTCATCCTTCTTTAATTTTAAAAGGTCCCTTGTTGGGTGGAAGATTGGAGACTAAGCCAACCAACTATAGGATATGATCGAAATATAAATATCTATATATATATATATATTTGTAGGTTGTTCATTGTTTGCATCGATATGTGATTTTGTTAAGGAAATAATTTGTAGTATGTTGATCAAAATGATAATTGTGTCACTTACACTTCACTTTCTTATTAAATGATGTTAAATCTTTAATTTTGTGTTTGCATTTCTTCTTTTGATGTAGTTTTCACTTTTCATGTGGTGTCTGATATTTAGGTTAGATACTTAGATCTTTTTAAATTTACAAGGAAGCAAGTCTAGTTCTCAGGCAAATATAAATGGGAAAGAATGAGTTGTTAGTTTCATAATTCACTGGTGAAAGAATGATACTGCAGGAACTTTTGCTAGGAGATTGGCACAAGAGTTTCCTACGTGGCAGGTATTCTGCTATACATTTTTTGTACTAAGCTTTGTTAGGTATTACTTTCCATATAAATATTTTATAGGTATTGTAAACAACCAATTTCATTCAAAAACTTAAGCTGTTAGATGAGGTTACATTAATGGTTTTTATTTTTTATATTATATTTCTCTAATGGTTATACTAGGCATTATGACTATGGATTTAATTTAATCCACAAATGGTAGAGAAAGATTTATGCCATCAATGAACCATGTATTGCTAAGAATTTAAAATATTTTCAAATGATTTTAGTTAAAGTGAAAACCTTAGTTTTTACAATGATGCAGCACTTTCTTGTTTATTGATGGTGTAATAAATTTGGATCAAATTGTTAAGGTAATAGTTTGTGTTTGGGGTATCCTAAATTCTGATTATAGGGATTGCAATGCAAGAACATTTTACATTTACATCAATCTGAATCCTGTTTGTTTCTTTTGTTTGTATTGATAGTTTCTTTTAGTAGACCTGCGATGTCATGGCGATTCAGCATCGATCAAGAAGAGAGGTCCACATACTGTTGCATCTGCTGCTCTTGATGTTTTGAAACTGGTGCGCTTTCTTTGACTTTTTACATAAATCTAATTTATATGGTGAGCATGCTTCAAAATGGGACATGGGCCTATGTCAACCCACTCTGCCCACTCCTAAATCCTAATGGGATATGAACCTGGGTTCTTCAAGATGGATTACCCAGTGCTCAATCATTTGGGCATACTCCTGGGGGCTCTCAACCCAATCCTGGCCCTTCTTTTGTCTTTCATGATTTATGATCTCCGTCTAGGCTGGGTGAATTTCTCAATTAGTTATTGGCTTTACCGTTTTAGTTTCCTTGATTTTTCATTGCATTAGATTTCCTTTGATGAAACCTCAATTTGGAATTAAAAGAAATCCAGTTACAGATTAAAATGACAGATTAAAAAGGAAACAAGCTCCTGACACTCCTACCCGATAACACTACAGTAATGGCTGATGCTGCCTTAAAAACAAACGAAATACTGAAGAACCAAAAGAAAAGATAACCGGGGGACTCCACTGTACCCCTATTACTTGGAGGTCCCCATGGATTCTCCACTATCAATAACCAACTATTACAATCAACATGGTTTTCCCCTTCGCACCCATGTACATTATATAAACTCTCAATCTCTCTCTTCTAACTAACTCCAAATAGCTAGACCTGGGCCCACTTGTCCTAGCCCATCATCCTTCTTTTACATTGAAATGTTAAATGATACCAATTGTTGGAATTAGAACCGTTTACGATATTTTTAAAATAAAAAATATGTTCTATGTGCTTAAGGATTATTCTACTATTGATACAAAACCTTGTTGTAATGTTTAATCAAACTTTCTTGTTGTACTTAATAGATATTTTTTAAGAGAGTTGATGAGATTCATATTGTAATGTGTACATGTAATTTATTTTTCCTTTCTGGTAATGATATCCTCTCTGTTCTTCTGGATAGGTTCGGCAGCTAAGAATAACGCCTCGTGTGTTAGTTGGTCATAGTTTTGGAGGAAAAGGTTAGTTATTGAACATTTTAACTTAATCTTTATGCCCTTTTTTAGTAGCTTCCTTCATAAGTTATTTTTACTTAGATTGTTCTGCTTTCTCAGTTGTTCTGAGTATGGTGGACCAAGCTGCAAAACCTCTTGCTCGGCCAGTGAGAGTAAGCCCAAATTTGGTTGCTGTTTGCTTTTGCTGGACTAATTTTGGATTTAGCTTTAAACTGTTTTGATCTTTTTGTTTCAACGCATTAGTCTTATTTATTTATTTTTGGGTGTTTTAAATCCTTTGCGCACTGCAAAATTAAGAATGCTTTTAGGGTGATAATTTGGAGGACTTAGGAAAGAAAGGGGTTTCCTTTAATCATCCCAATACTTTAGAATATATGCATGAGAAGCAAATGATGGTGAAAGGAGCCACGTGAGAATATCCTATCATGATAAGAATTTATTCAGCGTGGAGTATTTTCCTTTCCTGTAACGGTGGTTGAATTTAGACCCGCACAATGCACATGATAAGGTGTCAATGTCTCTATGTATTATACTATTCATGAAAATGTAATGATGGAAGAATTTTTCAAAATAAATTTCCAGATAGGATTAAATACATGAGAAAATGAATATTTTATGTATTGAATTTAGAGGAGGATTTTAGGTTAAAACTCTTGTGTGTAATCAGCCCATACAGGTAGGTATTTATATCACATAGAGCATTAGTTACAAGAGGAACTAATCAGCACGTGTATAATGAGTAATAACTAATACTACTCATTATTCATGGGCTTAAAATCTAAGACATTCATTGGCTGGTCCTCATTAAATTCAATTAAGGATCTTTTGGCTGGCCCCAAATGCCTGAGTTTGAGACTGTTTGCTTTTAGTTACCCCTCAAGGGTGTGTATCATATTTGACATTAAGGAGTTATTACAACATAATATTGGTTCATCATCCATGGGATTTGTTTTCAGATTGGTTCCTGGGAAAGGCCTAGTAATTGAATATATATCATTTTTTTTAAAACCCATTGGCAGATCATGCAAAAGGGACCTTAAAAAGCTGAACTCAATAGCAAATGAAACCTATTGAAATTTAGATTGGGATGAAAAGTCAAAGTTGACAAGGCTAATAATTCTATTTTCTGTCATCTTGTTTGCTTGTATTTATCTATAAGTGTCTTTGCGTTGTTTCATACTTGCTCCTATGCTATTTCAAGGCTTGGGTTCTAGATGCAACCCCTGGAAAAGTTCGAGCAGGTGGAGATGGAGAGGACCACCCAGCAGAACTCATATCCTTTTTAAGTACACTGCAAAAGGAGGTAGATCTTTAGTTGATTCTTCTATTGCTTTTCTTGATTAATGTGTCTTACTGTCTTTTGAGAAAATGAATGTAACAATGATGTTAATTTGATTTAATATGTTGCTCTTGGTTTGATTCTGATAGAACTGGATGAGAAATAGGAAGAACAATGAATCATTATTACAGAAAAACACTCTGTTCAGTATCAATGAGATGCAGAACAGAGGTCAAGAATGATACCAAAGTAGAATTCTCTCTCTATCTCTCCAGGTATTTGAGAGACCTGGTTCTCTTCCTCCCAATTTCTCTCAACAACAGAAAACTAATTACAATCTTCCCTCTATTTCTAGTTATACCCAATAACCCCCTTACTCTTCCTCTTCCTTCCCAATCAGTTAAAGCTTCTCCTAACTAACAGTCCAGCTGTCATATTAGAACTAACAAACTACCTCTTCAGTTATTACAGCTGTTTCCCTTGTCACACTCCTAAATAGTTCCCAAGTTCTAGTTGTTGGGTTTGACTTAAATTCTTATTTTGACAAGTATTGACAGTTTCCTATTTTGTGTAGAATAACATTTTTGAATTGTAATTAACATCAAGATATGTGAGGAGTTATGTGAAATATTTGTTTTTAATAGGAAATTAGGAAAGTCATAAGGAGGGCGTACAGGTGGTTTCTTGTCAACCAAATTTTTTGTTAGCTATGGATGCTTGTATTGTGGATTTGTTAGAGGTATGAGAATGAGAATAAGAGTGTGAGAAAGATTGTCTTGTAAGATCACCTGAGGGAGAGACCCACATATAGTTTAGTGGAGATTTAGGAATAAGTGGTGAGCTAGTTACGGGATATAGGAGATTAAGAATGTGATAAACATTATCCGATACTCTTGTTTTGATATTAGATTTGATCTCCTCATCGGTGGATGTAGGCATGTTGGCCCCAACCATGTCAAATTGTGTGTGATTGTTTGTGATGCATTTCCCTGATTATTAGTATTTATCTAAACATCTATTAAAGGTGATAGCTATCTGTTGAGATATATAAAACCATTAATGTAGCCTCACCCAAAGGTAAATTGAAGTTCTTTAATGGTAAGATGTATATTGCCCCCCACTTTATAGTAATTTCTTTGTTCGCACAGGTACCTTGCAATACAGGCTCCAGGGGGCGTGAATATCATTAAGATATATAAAACCATTAAATATAGTAAGCTTTTAGGTTGAATTGGGGAACCTTAATACAGGTCCAATGAAGGATTACACAATATAGTGTTTAAAGGGGAAAATTACAGAACTATAATTGAAACTACAGGTAATGAAAAACAAGAAAGGAATGAAGGCAAATTATAACTACTTCCCAGAACATTAGAGAGGTTCTGGTTCTCTCCCAAAATCCCAAAAGTCCCAAAATGATTCCTCCTCAGCCTCCCCCTTCCTATTTGTAACAAACTGATTGCAATCAACGTGACTCCCCTAACCAACTTCCCCTCCATCCCCCAATGCTGACTCGTGCACGAGTCATCCAATTTGTTGTGCTTCTTCCTCTCATATTCTGCCCAACCGTATAAACGGGCATGTGGTATTCCTAAATATTGGTTGCTTAGACATATCATTATCAAATACAAAAATTGGGGAAAGGTAACACACGAAACTATAGAGTACAGAGAAGGGAATAGAAGAAAGAATTGAGGGAACTGTAGGAATAAAATTGGTCACAAAATCACAATCATGTGTGCCCACTATGCTAATTTACATGTTTAATTTATTAACATTATCTGGGTGCTTTTTGGCTCTTTGGTTGTCATCTCAATAACATATTAACTTTATCTTCCCCTACGCTTTGGCTTCTTTTATGTTAATAAATTGACAGAAAACTTTTTTACTTTTTTGGTTCCATGTTATAAGCAAATTTTTAATTGTTCTAACTTCTATCATCCTTTCCTTAAGGAAGGTCTCTTCAAAGCGGGATGTAGTCAAAGCTCTTATTCAACATGGGTTTTCCAATGATGTGGCACAGGTACATAACTGCGTCATACTTTGATATTTGACAACTGTTCAATTTCTGCTTGTATTCTTGCTTATGCAGTGTTAAAATTTTCATGTTTATTGAGAGTTGGATACTGTATTTGACTATACTATCCATTTACTCTTCTGCTTTTCAATGACTATCCACCTTTATCATCTGACATTTGGTTCAATGATGAACATATCTGTATTAAATACTCATATATGAACCCCAGGGCTTTACTCCTTGCGCAAGTTCAGTTTGTTTGTCTATCTGAATTGTCGTATATGTGTGCGCACGTTTCATCTGATGGCTGCTTAAATAACTAAAATATTTTGAGGAGCTTTGTTGCCTTGATCAACAAGTTGGACATTAGGAGAAAGACATAATTCACTTAAAACTTAATGAAGAAAGAAGAAATAGATGTGTTCAATTGACTGGCACTTTATGTCCCTCCATTTCTTAATTTTTTTTTCTTTTGTTGTGCTTGTAGTGGGTTGTGACTAACCTACGACCTACCGGCTCTCCTGATTCACCTTCCTCAAGCTTCTCATGGGTGTTTGACCTGAGGGGGATAGCGGAAATGTTTCAATCCTATGAAGAAACAAATTTGTGGTAATTACTGCAATCTATGATAACAATGCTAGCCGTACTATGTTGATAGTATGAATTAGAGTAATAGCCAGAGGTCTTGTTTGGCAGTTAATATGATATTTAGTCTGTAACGCTGAAGAAACAATTCCATGGTTTGTGCATTTACTGATGCCAGGATTAATGATATGTGCAATCACATTGAATTTTGAAATCTAATTTTTCCATACTAGAAGAATGTGTGTGTGGAGCCAATAATATTTTATGCTTCTATCTATAGGAGAATTGTTGAAGATGTACCCCGTGGTGTGCACATTAACTTTTTGAAAGCAGAAAGAAGCTTACATAGATGGGCTCTTGAAGATCTTCAGCGAATCCATGCTGCTGAGGAGCTTGCTGCTGAGGAAGGAGGTGGAGTTGAAATGCATGTCCTTGAAGATGCTGGCCACTGGGTATGTATGTTATATGGTTTATGTGGAGCTTGCTCGTGACATCATTTAACTTTGTCTATCAACAGGTACATGCTGATAATCCAGATGGACTGTTCAGGATACTGACATCCTCTTTCCAGGGAAGCAAGACCTGAGTACACTCATCTAATTTCACAGTTTGATGTTATCAAAAAAATTTCTTTTTCTTCAGTTAGCCCTTCTATATATATACTTTTATTTTTTATTTTTTTGCATCTTGTACATCTCCAATTTTTTTTTTTTTTTCTACCATTATTCATTAAATCCCTCCTCTACAAATAGTTATAAGTTTCATGTCCATAGTTTGTGAGCCATTGATTTCTATATATACATGAGGATAGGCTTTAGAGTTGTTTGGTATGCAGGTATCATGTCAAGTACCTTTACATCTTGAATCTAAGATATTTATGATATTGAACTCTCATTTGTGTAATACCCGAATATCTTTCGCCAAGTTTCTAAGATACTTGTAATTGGAAGATTTTGTCTGCAATATAATATAGCAATCAAGATTCCAGCTCTTGGGGATGAAACCAAGGTAAGATTTCTTCATACTTCATTGATTCGCATCTCATAGAGATCATTTCGAACCATGCAATATATAGGTTCTTTAATGTGAAAATGCGGTATTACCGTCGTTATCTAAATCACTCCAAAGTGACGCTCACATAAAATTGTATTCTACCTTTCAGAATGGTTTCTACAAATTTTGTGCTGTATGTGCATTATTTTAAGGGAAAAGTATTTATTTTTTTAAAGCACATATCTTAAGTGAAGTGTTTCACTTTACTATTTAATAATGGGAAAATTACTTGTTCTTTTAAAGGAGGTAAATTACATCTTTTTAATATTATGTATTATACATAATTATAATATGAAAAGCTTTTTATTCTCTTTCCTCAACCACTTCAGCTGACGTGAAAAGTGAATAAAAATTCAAAAAAAATATTTATTCGATAATCTTTAATTTTTAAAATCATTTAATTAATATCATTTATTCTCTTACCTATTTATATCAACTCAGAATAAATATTATATTTAATTTGTTTGCCAAAAATTTCTCAAATTTATTCGATCATATTTAATTTCCAAATCACTTTATAAATATAAATATATTTAATTGGCAAAAAAAATCTTTTTTCTCGTAATTCAATCATATATAATAAGCGTATCATTGGTTTACCAAAGATTTATTTTTCCTTTTCTTTAATTTTTTTTTTCTTTGAGGCTTGAGCTACTACTTGAAATAAGCAAACCCTCCCCCTCTCTTATATCAACCCACCCTTTCTAATAATGCACAATTTTCAATTTTTTTTTACTTCCAAAACTCCGATCCGTCTAATTTGACAAGGAACCACCTTTACCAAAATAATAATAATAATAATATTTCTTTCTTCATGAAACATGTAAGCTGTTGGAACCCATTTTCGAAACAACTTCAAGATTTCAAATCGTCGAAATTGAAAATCGAGATATTTCATTACGAAATAAAAAAATTGATGAAAAAATATACTTGAAAGTGGGTAAAAGATAACGTATTGTGAAGTGTTAAATGATATTGAGATTAACAAAGACCTAAGGTTGAACCGTAACATCCCATATAATCGACTAAGATAGAGGATATTACATTATTTTTTAATTCTTATTTTAAATAAAAGAATGAGAATTATACTGAGATCCTAATACATCGGATATAAAATAAGGCCTATGATAAAATATACTTAAAATTTAATTATACATATAACTGAAGTCAAGTTCACTATTGTATCTGAATTGGTCTAAATTACATCATAATCTAAATTGAAAATAAATTTTTTTGTTCTATCATTCACTCCACCAAATTCTGAACAGTCTCCAAAATCTTTACCCACGTAGCTTTTTCCAACAACAAAGCTATACATGTTGGCCTGTTTATTCTCTAGAAATGTTAGCATGAAAACAAACGGATCAAATTATTACCAATTCAACTATTTTAGTGAAAAATATCATTGTCTCAAGTAAATTTATAAGGATAAAATAATTAAATAAACAATCACATGTAATAAATTGTGTAAAATTTAACTGAAACTATTAGTGCCTAAATTTTGTGGGTCTCTAAATGTGAAAGGTCCTGTGTGCGGAACTCAAGCCATAATAATATAAGCAAATAATAGCTTTATATTATTGCTTGTATTTTGGATTTTGAATAGCTTTATATTATTTTTATATTATACATCTTTATTTATTTATTTATTTATTTTTGAACAACTTTTTTTTTTAATATTACATGAATCATTAAGATTTTGTGAGATATTGCTCAAACATTCGTTTGGTTTTGCAGTTCTTCGTAGAACTCTAAGGAAGGGCTCCTAAAACCTAAAGATTCACATCTTGTTTTTCCTATAAAGTTTGAGTTCTTATAAGAAATTATTGAACCCATTCTTAAGTATTATTGAAATTCTTTTCTTGAATATTGACCTAGAGTGTGTGTGAGTCTTCTTAAGCATCTTTTTATTAATTGATGTTATATCATGGAATTTGATTTTCTCATGTTACATGAGAATTCAATTATCATATTGTGACTCAACTAGTGGTGGACCCAACATTTATTAAAAAAAGAAAAAGAAAAGAAAAAATTCGCACGTAAATCGAATGGTCATTAACATCATGAAACATGAGAAAATGTTTTCCATATCATTATTGGTCCATTTTTTAAAATATGTATTGTATTTGTTTTCTCACTGGCCGAATGATTTGATTTATAGTGGTTTACACTCTGAAGACTAATTTAGTAAGAATTATTATTTTTTGAAATGTTCATTCATTGTAATATTTGGTCATTAATCCTTCTTACATATTCAAAAAAATATTATCTTGACCAAAATTTATTTTTTTAAGTGCTTATTTGACATTGATTTATTATTTCACTCATAAAACTTATTAATATTTTATTATTCTTGCATACTCGTTCATTTTTTAAGCAATATCGAGTTGTGTTTTTTTGAATTTTTGAAATGATAATAATATTGAAAGAGCATAAAAAAGTGGTTGAACATAATAAATTGGATTTGATAAATAAATAAAAATTGATTCAATTTCTAATATCAAAATAACAAAATATTCAATTCTAAAATAACGGCTTTAAATATCATTTTATAGAGCAATTATATATTAGTTTAATATTCAAAATCCAAAAAATAAGCAAATAATATAAAAATAAGTATAACTGATTACAAATAATCAACATTAAACACATCTAAATTGTGAAAATAATTAGATTAAAATAAAAAAAAAAGGTATGTCTATATCCCAAAATAATATACGCACACATGTATAATTCTAAGTCAATTCTAAATATATCATCCTCCTATGCTAGAAAAATATTTGCTTTGTCTTCACTTATATTAACTTTTTCAGGAGATAACCCAGGTGACATTTCTTTTGATACTATCTTCAAGAAGATAATTGCTTCATGTAATTTGTTAAAATATCAAGATACAAGAGGAATTGATAGTAATCCTTGTTGTGTTAAACTACACAACATTGGTTCTATTATATAGCAAACCAATTGAAGAATACAATGAGACACACACAATGTGGGACTAACACTCTTAACACAATGAGACACACACAATGTGGGACTAACACTCTTAACACTCCCCCTCAAGCTGTAGCATATAGATCATATGCTACAAGCTTGATACATAAATAATACTCCTATTAGGAACCAAAAGCAACAGTGTTACATCAACAAAATGAAATGACCAAGTAACATAACATCAAAATAAATCTCCTATATGAGAAACCAAAAATCAACAATGTGCTAAAAATGGCGTCGGAATGAACATCAACATGGAAGATGCCGGAATGATCATCGGCAAAGATATCTGTGCTGGAATGACCATCAGCAACATGGACGACGGTATGGAAGATGCCGGAATTATCATCGGCAAAGACAACAGTGCTGGAATGACCATCAGCAACATGGACGGTGCTCCCCCTCAAGAGGAACTTCGGTGCCGGAATTATCATCGACAAAGACAACTGTGCTGGAATGACCATCAGCAACATGGAAAGTGCTCCCCCTCAAGAGGAACTTCGGAGCCGGAATTATCATCGGCAAAGACAACTGTGCTGGAATGACCATCAGCAACATGGAAAGTGCTCCCCCTCAAGAGGAACTTCGGAGCCGCAATTATCATCGGCAAAGACAACTGTGCTGGAATGACCATCAGCAACATGGAAAGTGCTCCCCCTCAAGAGGAACTTCGGAGTCGGAATTATCATCGGCAAAGACAACTGTGCTGGAATGACCATCAGCAACATGGAAGGTGCTCCCCCTCAAGAGGACGATGAATAGAATAAATAGTCCATCTTGGGAAGAAAAAAGATTAAAAAAAAAGCTTCACATAATCGGAAAAGTCGCCGGAGACGGCGGTGGGTCGTCGGAGACGCTAGTGGGTCGTCAGAAAAGTCGCCAGAAAGTCATCAAAAAAGTCAACGGAGACGGCAGTCAACGGTGGTCGATCAATGGCGGTCAACCCAACAGCTTCCCAAGGATCATTCTTTTCTGATGTGACAGATCAGTCTAAGCTGCAGTCACAGAGCATACTAAGAAAAACCCGAAAAAGAAATAACAACGAGAATCTCTCAAGGAGGGTGATATCTCTCTATAACCATATTGAAATTATGGAAAAGTGAACTAAGTTAAGCGGATTAAGATTCCTCTTGTTAGGCTCTAGATACCATGTTAAAATATCAAGATACAAGAGGAATTGATAGTAATCCTTGTTGTGTTAAACTACACAACATTGGTTCTATTATATAGCAAACCAATTGAAGAATACAATGAGACACACACAATGTGGGACTAACACTCTTAACACAATGAGACACACACAATGTGGGACTAACACTCTTAACAAAAATTGTAAAGAACCTTGAGGTCACCACCCCAAAAGCTAGCTCTAAGGGTGGGAGTGCCCAAGGCCTTATAAACTCCACATTAATTGCTCTTCAACCAATGTGGGATTATATATCTCAACACGCCCCCTCACGCAAGAGCCCTCTTGGCTTGCAGCGTGGATTATGCAACAGACCCAATCTTTGGTTTACCTTTTTTGTGCTTCCACTTTAAAGTGGGGGACGGTGAGGATCGAACCTCAAGCTCTGATACCAAGTTAAAGAACCATTTCACCCAAAACCTTAAGGTAGTAGGTGACGGACTTTTAAATGATATATATTATATTCTCTAACACACCCCCTCACGCAAGAGCCCTTTGGGCTTGAAGCGTGGAATATGGCACAAGCCCATTATTGGTTTGCCTTGTGCTGCACGAGCCCATTTTTTTGGTCTGCCTCGTGTTTTTCTTAATTCCACCTGGAAGTGGGGGGCGGTGAGTTTTGAACTCGTGACCTCATGGTCCCTGAAGCTCTGATACCATGTAAAGAACCTTGAAGTCACCACCCCAAAAGCTAGCTCTAAGGGTGGGAGTGCCCAAGGCCTTATAAACTCCACATTAATTGCTCTTCAACCAATGTGGGATTATATATCTCAACATAATTAAACAATTAAATAATCAAAACATATGATAAAAAATCTATACCTTATGTTGATTTTGTTGATAGTTTTGCCATCTTTGCACACTCTTCATGACCTATCCTTCTTAGGAACCAACAAAGCTAGTACTCCACGATACTCGTGCTTTGCTATAGTGCACATTATGAGGGAAAGTGACTATTTTGTCACGTTTGGATAAAAAATTTACCAGACTGCCACGCCAACAGTAAATTTTGTCAAAATGCCACGCGGCATAATTCGCTACACAGTGTAGCGAATTATGCATGCAAGTAATTCGTTACACAGTGTGGCGAAATATGCCACGTCAGAACCAAAAATGCCACGTGTCAAATTTTCAGAAATTCGCTATCTAAGGTAGCGAATTATGCCAAAATGTCAAAATTTGACATGTGACATTTTTGGTTCTAACGTGGCATATTTCGCCACACTGTATAGTGAATTACTTGCATGCATAATTCGCTACACTGTGTAGCGAATTATGCCGCGTGGCATTTTGACAAAATTTACTGTTGGCGTGGCAATTTGGTAATTCTTTTGTCAAAACGTGGCAGTTTGGTCACTCTCCCACATTCTGACGGCTTTTGTTTTTGTTGCTATAACTCTTCAAGTTCTTCTAGACTCATTTTTGTATATTGCTTGATTGAGAATGACAATTGTTCCTGATATGAAATCAATACAATGTTAAAAGTCATTCATGAGTGGTAACTCAAAGGGCATCTCTTTAGGTACCATATTGGCAAAGGCCTCAAGTAGGGACATAACTTCACCATCTTCACAAATCACAATTATCATCATATTCAACATATTGCTCTAATTCTTTGCTTGGCTTGAGAGTGATTTCTTGAAACTTAAAGCTAATGTAGGATTTGGTGAAATCGCTTTCATACAGGGAGATTGTTAGATTATTATTTAGGTAGTGTTTGGTTTAGGAGATATATTTTTTTACTAGGGAAATGTAAATATAAGGAAAAACGTTGGAAAGTAAGTTTGGTAGGAAAGTTTTAAAAAAATTGTTTGGTACCGTAAAATATTAGTAGGGAAATTGGGTTAAATATACTGAGTGTATGTTTGGTTGAAAATAAAAATTTGATGGGGAAATGGATGGAATTTACGAAAGTAACCTTTTTTATAAAATCTTGAACCATTACAATATATAAGAAGAGGGGTATTAATGTCACCGTATCACCCACTTTTTCATTTCTCCGGTTTTGACAGAAATACTATGTCTCAAAGTGTATTCGTCGACGGTGTTTTTGTCCATTTTTAACACGCATTTCTAATTAAATAGACAAGTGTGTTTAATGGATAAAAATCATGAAATATTCAACCAAACGAGGAGAATAAAAATTACCGCATGGACTTATATAGAAATTTTTTGAGAATGCCGGAACCAAACACCTCCTTGAGGCTTTTATTATTAGCCTATAGAATGGGTATCGCCTTCCCATTGCATTTAGGAGTTGTGAACCACCACATATATGTGGTGTGAATCTTAATTAATCCAGGGCTATATTGAATTTTAGATTACATATTGATGATTTACCAATGATTAGTCTGGAAATTAAATTATCAAAATGCGCAATTCCTTTTTTTTGGATAGTATAATATTTGACAACCAGTATTATATATGTAAGTACAATCTTAATATAAATAAAGATATTTCACGGATTTATAATTTTTAAATGTGGTTTATAAATAAATCTTAAATATCATATTATTATAATCCAATTCAATTAACATATTTATCATTTTATTGCGAGTTGTGATCTAATTATGTTTATCAAAGTAAGTTCACCAAAAAAAGAGAGAGAGAGTAAGTGTATAAGTTTAATTTACAATCACAGAAGTTTTTTTTAATAACAAAGGGATAGAATATTGTTCTTATCATATCTTAACAGCTGATTTTTGTCAATTAACAATTATTATTTTCATAAATTAAATTTATTAATTATTTATTTATCTATAATAAATAATAACTATTGATTTACAAAAATTTACAGTTAAAATGTGATAATAAGTAACAATATCCGATCCTAAGTTTTGGTTCTCGGGGTTTAAGGAATTAGGGTTGGAGGCACGCAGGGTGACGTGGCACCTTCACAACACAACACAAACAAATTCTCAAAATCTCATGCTCTCTCAGTTCCGGTGAACTCACGGCGTTGCTCTCCTTCCGTCAACGGCGGTTTTCACGGTGGTTAACGGTGACCTCTCTAATTTCCGCGTTAAACCTGTAATTCTCTGTCCAAGTTATCGCTTTATTATTTTGCTTATAATAGGTTGAGCTTTTTGAATGGTGATTTAACTTTCGCTTACGGTTGGTTTAACACTCTATTTCTCTGCTCAAGTTCTCTCTTGAATGTGCAAAAATGTAATTGTATTGCAATGCCATCCCTGTTTGACTGTTGAATATGAATTGTGAACTGCTGCTAAGTTTCAACTTGTTATGATTCGTATAATGTTGTAAATAACGTATGCTGGTGTTACTATTTAGGTGAAAAATAAAACTCTTACCTCTATTAAAAGTAATCATTCTATAGAAATTACTTGTCTTATATGAAAAAATCAATTTTCTTCATTTTCAGGGTGAATAAATTTTCCAGTTTGTGGACAAACTTAAATGTACTACCTATTTTCTGGAAGCAACTTAATATAAAGAGTGTGCGGGTTTCTCTGCAAGTCGCCGTCACCGCTAAAGACACTGCTTTGGAATGTTGTATTGATAATTGATGTTGGAAAGGAGACTAGTGAGGCAGTTTCAAAACCACATCGTTCAAATGTTGGTGAAGACTTGTGTTTGGTTGTTATTTGCCATGATAGTTTATGCCATCTTCTACATTGTTTAATGTACCCAGAGACCTGTTCTTGTCTCGGCTGCAGAAGTTCATACCAAAATCATGGAAACAACCCACCAAACCAAAATCATTTCAGAAACCGTTCGAGTCTACTGATGCATCCATGGTTGGCGTTCTTATTGCATCTCTCAAGGATTTTGTGACCCATGGGCATTTATCAAATGCATTCAAAACCTTTGTTAATATACAGCACCATGCAGCTTCTTGTGCTTCTTTCTCTCTTATTTTACACCCCATTAGCTCTCTTCTATTGGCATGCACCAACCTTGAGTCATTGCCACAGGGTAAGCAGCTTCATGCCCATATCATTTCAGTGGGTCTTGATCAACATCCTATCTTGGTTTCTAGGCTTATTAATTTTTACACAAATGTCAATCTCCTTGTTGATGCTCACAGTGTCACTGAGAATTCTAATAGTTTGAATCCTTTGCATTGGAATATGCTTATCTCGTCATATGTTAGAAATGGGCTTTTTGTGGAGGCTCTTTCTGCCTATAAGAAAATGTTGAATAAGCAGATTAAACCGGATGATTTCACTTACCCATCTGTTCTCAAGGCTTGTGGCGAATTATTAGATTGCACTACTGGCGTGGAGGTTCACAAATCTATTGAAGCTAGCTCGATGGGGTGGAGCTTGTTTGTGCACAATGCACTGATCTCCATGTATGGTAGGTTTGGGAAACTGGAGGTTGCTCGTCACTTGTTTGATAATATGCCAGCAAGAGATGCTGTTTCTTGGAACACTATAATCAGCTGTTATGCCTCTAGAGGTATGTGGGAGGAAGCATTTCAGCTATTTAGAAGCATGCAGGAGGAGGGTATTGAAATGAATATAATTATATGGAACACCATTGCTGGAGGGTGCTTACATTCAGCCAATTTCAGGGGGGCACTTCAGCTGCTTTCTCAGATGAGAACATCCATTCATTTGGACTCTGTTGCAATGGTTATCGGATTAAATGCATGCTCCCACATTGGAGCCCTTAAATTGGGAAAGGAGATTCATGCTCATGCTGTGCGAACTTGCTTTGATGTGTTTGACAATGTAAAGAATGCATTAATTACAATGTATTCCAGGTGTAGGGACCTTGGGCATGCATATATGTTGTTTCATAAAGTAGAAGAGAAGGGTTTGATTACTTGGAATGCCATGCTTTCTGGATATGCTCATATGGATCGATCCGAGGAGGCTTCCTTCCTCTTTAGAAAAATGTTACA
This sequence comes from Gastrolobium villosum, assembly GCA_032173675.1. Taxonomy (NCBI): domain Eukaryota; kingdom Viridiplantae; phylum Streptophyta; class Magnoliopsida; order Fabales; family Fabaceae; genus Gastrolobium; species Gastrolobium villosum. The sequence goes on from JAVKPL010000268.1 coordinate 63,425, forward strand.
TGAGGGTGTTGAACCCAATTTTGTGACCATTGCAAGTGTTCTTCCCCTCTGTGCTCGCATAGCAAATCTACAGCATGGTAAAGAGTTTCATTGCTACATTATGAAGCGTGAACAGTTTAAGGAATATTTGTTATTGTGGAATGCCCTTGTGGACATGTATTCAAGGTCTGGCAAAGTTTTAGAAGCCAAAAAAGTATTTGATTCATTGAGTAAAAGAGATGAAGTCACATATACTTCCATGATTATGGGATATGGTATGAAGGGAGATGGAAAAATTGCTCTAGAACTATTTGAAGAGATGTGCCAGCTCGAGATTAAACCAGATCATGTAACTATGGTTGCGGCTCTAACGGCTTGTAGTCATTCTGGTCTTGTAGTCCAGGGGCAATTGCTCTTTAAAAAGATGATAGATGTTTATGGGATTATTCCCTGCGTTGAGCACTATTCTTGCATGGTTGATCTCTTTGGGAGGGCTGGTCTTCTAAACAAAGCAAAGGAGGTTATTACAGGGATGCCATACATGCCAACTTCAGCAATGTGGGCCACTCTCATAGGAGCTTGTCGAATCCATGGAAATACAGTGATGGGGGAATGGGCTGCAGGAAAATTGCTGGAAATGAAGCCTGATCATTCAGGTTATTATGTGTTGATTGCCAACATGTATGCTGCTGCTGGTTGTTGGAGCAAATTAGCACACGTGAGGACTTACATGAGGGATTTGGGTGTGAGAAAGGCTCCTGGTTGTGCTTGGGTTGATGTTGGTAATGAGTTTTCTCCCTTTTTGGTGGGGGACACTTCCAACCCTCATGCGTGCGAGATTTACTCCTTGATGGATGGATTGAATGAGCTATTGAAAGATGCTGGTTATGTACCTAGCGAGGAGTCTGTTTCATCCGAGGAAGATTTCGAGGAGACTAATATCGTAGGGAATCTATACTAAATACAAGTTATACATATAATTATAGACGGCTATTCTTGCACTTTTAGCTTTTGGCAGTTTGTTATTACAATCCCAAATGTACGGCTTAAAATGCAGAAAATTGCTTAATCAGTTGATAGATCAAGCAGAAAAATGAAGTCTGCACGGTAAAACTATCATGAGTTTATTTTCAATTTGCCATTTTACTTCTTTAGTACATTGGATTTCAGTTGTGTTCCTTAGTGACAGCCATTTCATTAAAATGACGAGTCGTGGGAAGCAAATGACGGTGAAAGCTCTGAAGAGAGCCACTGGAGAATCTCCTATCTTGATAAGAATTTATTCAGCATGGAGTACTTTTACTTTACTGTTACGGTAGATGAACTTAGATCTGCACAATGCACATGATAAGGTGTCTCTGTCTCTATGTATTATATTATTCATGAAATTGTAATGATGGAAGAATTTTTCAAAATAAATTTCCAGATAGGATTAAATACATGAGGATGAATATTTTAAATTTCCAGATACAAGGATTAAATACCTGAGAAAATGCATATTTTAAGTATTGAATTTAGTGGAGGATTTGAAATTAAAAATCTATGTGTAATCAGCCTACACAGGTAGGTATTTGTATTACATAGAGCATTAGTTACAAGAGGAACTAATCAACACATGTATAATGAGTAATAACTAATACTACTCATTATCACATACATTTGCTGTAAATCATTTAATTCTAACAATAAGGTCCTCATTAAATTCAATTAAGGATCTTTTGGTTGGCCCCAAATACCTGAGGTTGAGACTGTTTGCTTTTAGTTACTCCACAAGGTTGTGTATCATATTTGACATTAAGGAGTTATCAGAAAATAATATTGGTTCATCTGTCAGATTTGTTTTCAGATTGGTTCCTGGGAATGACCTAGAAATTGGATGTATATCATTTTTTAAAAACCCATTTGCAGATCTTGCAGAAGGGGACTTAAAAAGCTGAACTCAATAACAAATTAAGCCTTTCAAAATTTTGGTAAGGAGTAAAAGTCTAAGCTGACGAGGATTATGATTTTACTTTCTGTCTTCTTGTTTGCTTGTATTTATGTATGAGTGCCTTCGAGTTGTTTCATACTTAATCCTATGCTATTTGAAGGCTTGGGTTCTAGATGCTACCCCTGGAAAATTCGAGTAGGTGGAGATGGAGAGGACCACCCAGCAGAACTCATATCCTTTCTAAGTACACTGCAAAAGGAGGTAGATTTAGAAAATGAATGTAACAATGATGTTAATTTGATTTAATATGTTGCTCTTGGTTTGGTTCTGATAAAACTGGATCGGAAATAGGAAGAACGATGAATCTTTATTACTGAAATAACTCTGTTCAGTATCAATGAAATACAGAACAGAGGTCAAGAATGATACCAAAGTAGGATTCTCTCTCTATCTCTCCAGGTATTTTAGAGACCTGGTTCTCTTCCTCCCAATTTCTCTCAACAACAAAAAACTAATTACAATGTTCCCTCTATTGCTAGGCATGCCCTATAACCATAGTAGATAATTGTGTCGCAATAGCACTGCGAGCCGCGTCGTATGGGCATTACGGTGCCTAGCCGCAATAAACTGCGTTGTGTCGCACCAGAGCGCAATAGCGGCCATTGCTATCGCATATTACTGCCATAAGGAAAAATGTCAATTTTGTGCTAAATTTAAATGTGTATCAGAAAATTTTCAAGGGTTTTTTAGTCTATCCGTGTCTTTCTCTGTTACTTTTGCTATTTTTGCCTTTAAAAGATGTTTCTTTTTGTCATTATTTCTGTCATATATCTATTCCGCTATTTCCATAACCGCAACTAGCTTTAGGCTATAGCGTTTTTCGGGGTTGGCCGTAATATGCCGCAATCCGCATTTGATAACTTTACCTATAACCCCCCTTCTCTTCCTTCCCAATCAGTTAAAGCTTCTCTAACTGACTAACATTTCAGCTGTCATATTAAAATTAACAATCTACCTCTTCAGTTATTACATCTGTTTTCCTTATCACACTCCTAACAGGTTGCCAAGGTCTAGTTGTTGGGTTTGACTTAAATTCTTATTTTGATAAATATTGACAGTTTCCTATTTTGTGTAGAATAAAATTTTTGAATTGTAATTAACATCACGATATGTGAGAGTTGTGTGAATATTTGTTTTTAATATGAAATTAAGGAAACTCATAAGGAGGGTATAAACCAAGTTTTTTTGAGCTATGGATGCTTGTATTAGAGAGGGCGAGCCTCTAGCAGTAGTAAAACTACTCCTTTGTAACTGAAAAAAAATTTGAATCTGGGAAACAGTCTTTTTACAAATATGCAAGGGTAAGACTGCGTACAAGGATTATTTTCACTCTTACCATTGTTAGTCAAGGTTTAATGGGAGTGATTTTATGAATGCCTGTATTGTGGAATTGTTAAGAGGTAGAGAATGAGAATAAGAGTGTGAGAAAGATTGTCTTGTAAGATCACCTTAGGGCGAGATCCTCATATAGTTTAGAGGAGATATAGGAATAAGTGGTAAGGTAGTTATGAAATATAGGAGATCAAGAATGTGATAAACATTTTCCCATAATCTTGTTTTGATATTTAGATTTGATCTCTTCTCATCCGTGGATGTAGGCATGTTGGGCCCAACCATGTTAAATTGTGTGTGATTTGTTTGAAAAGCTTTTCCCCTGATTACTAGTATTTATCTAAACATCTATTGATGGGCATGTGTTATTCCTAAACATTGGTTTCTTAGACATATCACTATCAAATACAAGTAAGAATTTTGGGGAAAGGTAAGGCGGCAGAGAATGGAAAAGAAGAAGAATTGAGGGAACTATAGGAATAAAGTTGGTCACAAACTCACAATTATGCGTGCCCACTGTGCTAATTTACATTTTTTAATATATTAACATTATCTGGGTCCTCTTTGCTTCTTTGGTTGTCATCTCAATAACATAATAACTTTATCTTCCCCTACACTTTGGCTTCTTTTATGTTAAAAAATTGACAGAACACTTTTAATTTTCTGGTTCTGTGTTATAAGCAAGAATTTTATTGTTCTAACTTCTATGATCCTTTCCTGAAGTAAGGTCTCTTCAAAGCGGACTTTAGTCAAAGCTTTTATTCAACATGGATTTTCCAGTGATGTGGCTCAGGTACATAACTATGTCATACTTTGATATTGACAACTGTTCAATTTCTGCATGTATTCTTTCTTGCTTATGCAGTGTTAAAATTTTCATGTTTATTGATAGTTGGATACTGTATCATGTCCTTGGATACTGTATTTGACTATACTATCCATTTACTCTTCTGCTTTTCAATGACTATCCACCTTTATCATCTGACATTTGGTTCAATGATGAACATATCTGTATTAAATACTCATATATGAAACCCCAGGGCTTTACTCCTTGGGCAAGTTCAGTTTGTTTGTCTATCTGAATTGTCGTAACTGTGTACACACGTTTCATCTGATGGCTGATTAAAAAAAAAAAAAACACTCCCCGTTAAACCCGACTAGCGAGTGTGGGGTGGAGAAAATCCTTGTACGCAGCCTTACCCTTGCATAATTGCAAAGAGGCTGTTTCCTGGATTCGAACCCATGACCTTTCAGTCATTGAGGAAATCTGATGGCTGATTAAATAACTAAAATATTTTGAAGAGCTTTGCTGCCTTGATCAACAAGTTGGACCTTAGGAGAAAGATATAATATACTCAAAACTTAATGAAGAAAGAAGAAATAGATGTGTTCATTTGACTGGCACTTTATGTCCCTCTATTTCTTAAAATTTTGTTTTCTTATGTTGTGCTTGTAATGGGTTGTGATTAACCTACAACATGCCGGCTCTCCTCATTCACCATCTTCAAGCTTCTCATGGGTGTTTGACCTGAGGGGGAATGGGGAAATGTATCAATCCTGTGTAGAAACAAATTTGTGGTAATTACTGTGATCTATTATAACTATGCTAGCTGTTAATATATCGATAGTATGAATTAGACTAATAGTGAGAGGTCTTGTTTGGCAGTTAATTTGATATTAGTCTGTATCGCTGAAGAAATAATTCCATGTTTTATGTATTTACTGATGCCGGGATTAATGATATGTGCAATTACATTGAATTTTAATTCTAATTTTTCCATACTAGAAGAACATGTGGAGCCAATAATATTTTATGCTTCTCTTTATAGGAGAATTGTTGAAGATGTACCACATGGTGTGCACTTTTAACTTTTTGGAAAGCAGAAAGAAGCTTACTCGTGAAGATCTTCCGCGAATCCATGCTGCTGAGGAAGGAGGTGGAGTTGAAATGCATGTTCTTGAAGATGTTGGCCACTGGGTATGCATGTAATATAATATGGTTTATGTGGAGCTTGCTCGTGATATCATTTAACTTTGTCTATCAACAGGTACATGCTGATAATCCAGATGGACTGTTCAGGATACTGTCATATCTTTCCATGGAAGCAAGACCTGAGTACACTTATCTAATTTCTATTTTATTCGGGATGGGGTTGCCTTCACAGTTTGATGTTATCAAATTTAATTTTTCTTCAGTTAGCCCTTCTATATATATATATTTTTTTTTTTGCTTCTTGTACGTCCCCAATTTTTTTCCTACCATTGTTCATTAAATCTCTCCTCTACAAATGGTTACAAGTTTCATGTCCATAGTTTGTGAGCCGTTGATTTCTAAGTATACATGAGGATAGCCTTTAGGAGTTGTTTGGTATGCAGGTATGAAGTCAAGTATCTTTACATACAGGGGAGTGGGACTTGCCTAAGCTACTGCAATGGATTACACTTATTGCTATTGATTTGCTGCAAGCAACGCTGCCTCCGTGTCATTCTGATGGGCCAGATAAAAAGCGGTGGACTATAGAGAGCAGTACATCTGTTGCTGTTAAAGATGTTTATTGTCTGATGATAGAGATGCAGCTGTGGGTGATAATTCTTATGACATCTATTATGGCATTGGGCTGGGCCTCAAAAGGCTAAAATTATAATGTGGAAAATTTTACATAGGAGATTGCTTATCATGGAAAAAATTGCTTAATGGGGAGGAGGGTCAGATTTATGTCCTATTTGTAAAACTGCAACTGAGACAATTCTCCATGCTCTTCAGGATTGTGTTGAGGTGAAAAAGTTGTGGAACTTGCTGATTCCCCAATCTTTTCGTTCTGTATTCTTTGATGTAGATTTGGATTATTGGCTCGAGGTTAATATCAAAGGCGTGGACTTTAGCTTACCTGATCACTGGGATTCTGTTTTTTTTCTCTCAGCTTGGAAGATTTGGAGTTGGCAGAATGATATTAATCATGGGGCTAATATTCTAGATTTATCTACAAGGAAGCGAAGTATTAGAAATCTTGTGAGGGAGGTAGATCAAGCTTTTCAGTCATCTAATAGTCATCAGTTAGGTAGGAGAACTGTGATTATTAACATTTCATGGCAATTTCCGGAAGTGGATATGTAAAGATTAATACTGATGGAGCTGCTAGAGGAAATCCAGGTCCAGCTGCTTGTGGGTGTCATTCGAGATTCGTCTGGTAGGTGGTTAAATGGTTTTGCTTGTAAACTTGGTGTCTGTTCAGCTTTCAAAGCTGAATTGTGGGGAATTCTCCGTGGTTTAGAGCTTGCTTGGCGTGAAGGATATTGTAATATTGAAGTTGAAAGTGATTCAAAGAGTGTTATCTCTGTGCTCACCAAGAATGGTGGAGAATTAATTTGATTATTGAGACTTGGTTACAAAAAGATTGGAGAATTAATAATCTTTATAGAGAGGGTAATACTTGTGCAGATTGGATGGCTAACTATATTCTGGATGCTGAAGAGGGGGTCAATTTAGTTTATTGTGAGGATCATCCTACCGGTATTTCTTGGTTGTATTTAGCATATCTTTCTTCTGTGGGAAGAGATCGTGCTTTAGATGTTGTGTAGTTTTTTTTATTTGCTTTGGGCTTTAGCCCTTTTATTTACCAAAAAAAAAAAGATATTTGGAGAATATAAGATTCTCAAGCTTCAACTGTTATACGAAACATTTATGATATTGAACTCTCATTTGTGTAATACACGTTTTTTTTTTCCCCATTATGTACTCTCATTTGTGTAATGAATATTGAACTCAAATACTTGTAATTGGAAGATTATCTGCAATGTAATATCTAGGTATGATTTCTTCATGCTTCATTAATTTGCATCTCATAGAGATCATTTTGAACCATGCAATATATATTTTCCTTAATGTGAAAATGCGTTTTTACGGTCGTTATCTAAACCAAATCCAAAGTGACGCTCACAGAAAATTGTATTCTACCTTTCAGAATGGATTCTACATATGTTGTGCTGTATATGCATTATTTTAAGGAAAAAATATTTATTATTTTAAAAGACTTAATATTGTGTCTTAAGTGAAGTGTTTCACTTTAATATTTAGTCAATTTAATAAAATAAGTAAAATAAATAATAATAAAAAGTAAAATATTATAATTTAACTTAGGGAAAAATATCTATCCTTTTAATGGATATAAGCCTATATCCTTTAAAAGGATAGAAGTTATTCTCATTTAACTTAAAATGATATATATATATATATATATATATATATATATATATATATATATATATAGAATTATCTCCGGTTATATTTTTTTCTTATTTTAAATAAAGTGAAAAATTGTCAAAGGTGAAAATAAATACAAAGTATTAAATTTGGGAAATCACCATCATACAAATATGGAAATAAATATAACCGTTAAACCTTTGATAGGGTAACACAACTTGATTGTAACACTATCCTTCCCCTTATTTTTATTTTAAATTAGAATTGTCTGTATGCATTCTAAACCTTTGATACGGTAAAGCATAAAACGAAAAACAACAAAAGGAAAGAAAGCAATCCGGTTTTCAAGATTGCTCTCTAATCTGTGTACCCTCTTTCGGCGGTCGTTGCAGAGCAATCATTTTCATGGATTGCCGATGGATGATATTGGCAGTGGATAGGCTTTGGGACAAAATTTCATACCCATCATAAAAAAAAAAAATGACTCCATCTTTTCATACATAATTTGCCAAACCAAATCTCCTGCAATCGTTCCTCCATTTCTTGCCAAGTTTTAGATATATTAGTAAACGTCATTCAGATATGAATCCTTGGATTTGATACTCATTCCTGGATCTTCTGTCGATTTTTCAAATTCGCCAAAAATTAATGGCTTCCTCAAAATTGTCTTCGAATCAATCCATTGAACCGTCAACCACCTTTCCAAGAAATCCATTTGTGAGCTCTGCATTGTTCAACTATCATGAGTCAATTTTCAAATGGCCGTTTTACTTCTGTATTATACTGGATTTCATTTGTGTTTCTTAGTAACAGCCATTTCATTAAACTGAGTCATTCAACATTTTATAAAGAACATGTCTGCGTCTATCAACTGCTCCATAATTAATAGTTATCAACCTTCAAAAGACAGTAATAATTGCTCAAACCGAAAAAAAATTTTGAATTTGATATTTTGTGATTTAATTTCAAAACCTAAGTCTTAAGTGAGACCAAGTGCGAAATATCTAAAGAATAAAATTGTAGTACAGAGAATATTTTGGCCAGTGACAGCGTAATAAATTAAAGTATTAAACTATAAATTAAACCCAAATCAAAATCCTTCTCATAATGCATGGACGGAAACGCGGAACACTATTCATGATGAAAAGTAAACAAGAACTATATAATAATAGCATGTCTATATTCTTAAAACTGTGAATTTCCTAATTCAATCCAAAATTTCCTACAAAACTTTAGCTCTGATAGTGTCTCAAATCAACCCGCTTCTTATCAAAGATGGTGAATGTATAATGTGATGTCAACCTTTTCCCAGCCTGATGCTGAAACAGCGAGGGATAGGAAAATGGAAGCAAGAACTGTAAAAGTTGAAGTCAGCCATCAACACCAACTAACTCGACATCAAATACAAGCCACGAATTTTGTGGTATACTCCCAACGCGTTTGTCTCCGTATCTGTGTGCATAAAACAAAACACTTTGCATAAACAACATAAGATGTGCTTTTCAGAAATAAGACCAAATTAAAACCATCAGAGTCATCATCCACACAACAAAGTATATGGCATAATACGAGACAATTCAGATAGTGAATTGAATTTAATCACACCCAAACCATTCATACCCCATCGATGGTGGAACTGTGATTCTTCTTTTGTCGCCAACCCTCATCCCTGACAAAAAAGAAAAAAAAAGAAAAAGAAAAAATACGATAAGTATTAATAACATTAGACTCTGCATCAAATATTCATACTATATATTACCATTGACCCCAACCTCCCACCCCTTGATGACTTGTCCTACACCTGCAAAAACAAAAGAAAATAGGTAAAGGCATGTAAAGAAAGGAATGTGCCTGCAAATTCAACACAACAACACAATATATACCAAGGCGAAATTTAAAGGGTGCTCTTCCCACGTTTGAGTCAAATATTTTCCCATCTTTTTGCAGCTTCCCAATATATTTAACACTGACCTGAAAACAAACAATAAATTCCTGTTAAAAGAAATTACATTGAAAAATAAACAAAATTACTCTTCAGTAAACTATGACAATTCAATCATAAAAAAATCAGTAGATGATGTGTAACCTTCTTTCCGAGAGTGGCTCTTTTGCCATCTGGTTTACCCATAAATAGCTCCTCTATAACCAACCCATTTGGAAAGGTTCTCACTTGAGATGGCTTAGCTTCAGTTTGTTTCTTCCCTTTTTTCTCTGAGGTGGACAAATTCTGACTTTCAACAGTTGGATCAATTTCATTTACAGTAGCTACCTCTACAGACTCGTTGGTCTTTTTCTTCTTTTTCTTCTTCTTTTTCTTCTCAGCAAGGTCCCTGCCCACAAACTCAAATAGTTAGCACCACTATAAATAATGTGAAGGGAGGAAATCAAGCCTCCTAAATTTCTAAGCTTCAAATGACTCCCTTGGTACAAAATTCACCAGAAAACCAGGCAAGACTTGAGAATTTGACATGTTATAGAGCTGAATTCCAATCTACTAAGGTAAAGATATCTAATGAGAAAGAAAACTCAGTTACCAAGGTCTTATTTGCAATAGGATTTTTAGAACAGTTAACCAGGTGTTCAGAGGATTTAGTCAACAAAAGAGGAATAAAAATTTGGCTTTGCACAACAATAAAACAAAATCAAGAAAAATTGAGACTTACCATAGCCGGCCCTTCATGGCTTTGCACAACAATATCAAGAAAAATTGAGACCCTTCATATTTTACATTAAATATTTCAATCAACCATCTGTAACACCATAAGCCCTCTGCAATGTGACCAGTATTCTAGTTATTCAGATGAAAGTTCTTACTCGTTGTTGGATAACTTTCCATCATGCCCATCCTTTGCATGAGAAACATTGTTCGGGTTGGCTGTAGTTTTAACCTCCTTGGGATGCTTTTCATCTGGCATAGTAAAATTAGTCTCATTACTATTGCCAGATGCATGAGCACTTTCCCCTTTACCATGTTCTTTCAACTTATTCTTCTTCTTTTTCCTGAAATCAATATCAGAAACATTCAGTGCAACACAGCCAGCACATACAGAGACAAAAGAACAGAATTATATATCATTTCATCTTTTTTCTTGTCCTCCCTTTTTAAAAAAGGCTGGGTCAGGGGAAATTTCAGAATGAAACCTATTTTCGCGAATTATCAAACAGGTAGATCAATCTTACCCATCTTGCAGTTTCTCATCTTCATCAGCACTTTGAACTTTTCGTTTTAAACTAGCAGAATGATCAACACCTTTTGCCTTCTTGTTAGCTTTCTCAGTTTTTCTACGTGCCTGTTCCCCTTTCATTTCTGCTTCCACCTTCTGAGACTCAGATTTACATTTTGCTGTAGTGGAAATTGGAAAACCATCTTCATCCTCACTATCCACATCATCATCTTCACTTTCCAGAACATGGTCAGTCTCACCCCTAACGACAATTGGAAGCTGAGAACTTTTGTTGTCTTTCTCTTTCGAGGGTGCTACTTGTTTCTTTTTCATCAATTTCTTAGTTGAATCATCTCCATTTTCAGGTTTATCATCTTCCACTATTTCCTCAATTACAACTGTAAGAAATGTCACGTAACAAATAAAGGATACAATGTCATTCATGTTGATTTCGACTGAAAATTCTTGTGAACAATGAAGCTGTAAAATTTCACTCCATTTTTTCCTTGCATTTTACAGTTTTTCTTTCCTACTTTCACACACCAGGAATGAATGTGAGAGTAAATAATGAGGTGGATGCAGCACAAACGAATGACCACTACTACTAAGTATGACGGCAATATATTGATAAAACTTATATCATTATAATAAAACTGAGAAATATATGATAGGATATTAGAGCATATCTATTATTATATAATTATGAACCTGCATGTGCACAACCAATTGCAAAATTTCTCGGATTATGCTATAGACTTTTTAGGGGGAAAACATCGCCACGGGATTAGAGTCTTTGATAATATTTATTTATTTTTTTTATAGAAATTTAATATTTATGTATTGATAAATATGTATAAAAACACCACGTGAGAGTTAGAAAAATATAAAATAAAAAGAAAAGGAAACATAAGAAATGAGCAGAAACATATACAGAATCATTTGATGGCTTCAAGAAAAGTCAATAATATAATCAAAATACCTCAATAATATAATCAAAATACCTCCACAATTTTGGACTGGCGAAGATTGGTACAAGTCAATATCATCATCATTGAAAAAGTCATCAGCATATTCATCATCTTCACTATCATATTCAGATGATTCCTCTGTCTCAGTTCCCACAATATCCTCTCCCAATGAATCACTTTCACATTATAGTAGGAAATCAGGAAGATAACTATAAAAGAAGTGTACAAGAAGCACTCTGTCTTAATCAAAAACTATATGTAGCAAAATTTGAAATGCAATGCAAATAAACCAAGAAATGGAAGTTCTTCCAAAGGATACTATTCATAGTCATCTCTAAGATCATCCCCATCATCAGCCACAAAATAACCAGAAAGATGGATGCTTCGTGAACCGATCACTGAGAATGCCACTAAGTCATCACCGTCAAACTCAAGATTCAAAGGGCATGACTCACTCATATTTGGTAGCAGTGAACACAAGAAAACTGGACTTTTGTGTCCAGAAGAGCACTGAAGAATGCTTCTCTCTGTCGACGAGCTAATGCCTAGAGTAGCCTGAATTTTTAGGATAGAAAGAAGAGCAACAGAAGGAAAGTACTTATTAGCTACTAGCCTATTAATACAAAATTTTATCCGACTTGAAAAGATATCAACAGTCAATTCTACAGACTTCAGATTCCTATAGTGTCAAACAAATGCAAGTAATTTTATACGAATGCAAATGTTATATTGAAATCCAATGATGCTTAGCTAGGCAAGTGCTAGAATCATACTGTCACCTGAGTCAAGTCAACTATCATCTAAAACATACCATAAAAAGGTACAAGTCAATATCTGACAAATAAATCTAGACTATGATGAAGCACTTTTAATCCTGATGAACAGATAACATCAAGCAAATTCATCCAGAGTCTAAAATTAAAACCCACGTGACAATTAAATTTCAAACCTTAAAGGCCAATTATGACAGAAAGACCAGTAAAAAAGTTTGGAACTTCAACACTGTTGTATTACAAAAATCAAGATAGTATAAACAAAAAGCCTCCCAGAATCTCTGGTATTATCGGTAAAAGAATTAGGAGTTGAGTTTATGAATGAACAAGAACCTGAGTCACGTGAAGTTTTCCTTGCACATTGTCTGCATGATAAGGATACGGTTTGCCAGGTTTCACTTCAATCCCTAAGCTCAACAAAAAAATAAAAATAATTGGGGGAAAAGGAAAAATAAATAATAGGAAGAGTTCAAAATCCATAATTATCAATCAGAAATTCACAGGCATTTTTTTTCTGTGAAAATAATGAACCTCAAACGTAACAAGTCCAAGAAAACAAAAGAAAAAAGGAAAATAAAGTGCAAGAAACACAAATGAGTTAAGTTCAGAAAATGAAGTGCAAGAAACACAAATGAGTTAAGTTCAGTAGCTGAGTAACACAAGGTGAAAAGAAAATGGAGATTTGACAATGATATGGCAGGCAGGGTTAAAAGAAACAACAGAAGTACTTCAACAATGTTTCTCAGATACCAAATACATTGATAATTAGTAGAGAAACTAATGGAAATGGAAGAATGGAAGAAGAAGAAGAAGAAGATGACTAACCCCAGAATCCCATTGTTGATGTCAAATGAAATGAAACTCAACCTCAGGCTTCCAACCTTAGTATAAACCCTAAAAGTGGCTGTCGTTTTGGATTAGGCCTGCCGTTCACACTTGGCAATTCACAGACTGACCCTAGCCACTATACGACACGCAGTTAGTCCATTTAAAGACACCATCGCGCGGATTTAGCCAATTGGCCCAGTTGCATGCTCGAATTGCGGACGCATTTTTCTTTTATCATTAAATAAGTCCAACTTCAAGTGACCTTAATCTTCAAATATTCTTTTTTCCTTATGTTATTATTTCTTGTAAGTCATCCAAATTTAATATTTAGTTTGTTTAGAGATAAAAAAAATCATGTTGTTTACTTATTTATTTATCAATTAATCATTATATTTTAGATAGTTATCATTGATTTATCTTTTTTTTTCTTAAAAAAAATCAATACGAAATTTCATTAGTATGATATGCATCATGCATGGTTTTCTATTTGACCATATAATTTTATAAAAGATAAATAATTATGTCATAAATTTATTCAAAATTCAATTCAAAGTCACTAAAATTTCGTTGGAGGATAGTTGAAACACATATTTTAGAGATTAAGTCTTAAATATGTTAGATACATCTAAAGTATTTTAAGCATGTTTTGTCTTGTTAACCTGAGACAAGTAAAATTACAAGTTTGATCTAATTTATTTTTAAAAAATACAATGTTTGACGTGATTTGTCAAGTCTATCAAGTCTTTAAAAATAGCACATTGTATTCTGTAAAATTATATATTATGATTATTATAAACTATAGCTGAACTACAACTCAAAATATTAACAATTTAGCTACATTGCTAACAATCAAATTGAATCAATATTTATTGATTTTTTATTATATAATTAACCATATGCAAACATATATATGCTACATGTGATAACTTTCTCTCCTACACACCTTTCGATAATTGTGCCACCTTTTTTTTCAGACGCTGGAGCCCACAAATTTATCTCAATGAAATTTTTATATTATCTATATTATTTTAAAAAAATTATTATACTTAAAAAAAAATTTCATTTTCACTCTAACATTAAATATATATTATATAATTGATACAATATTTAAAAGTCAAATTTACATGTATGTGTGTTTTATGAAATTATTTGGATTCACATTTATTATATTTTAATGCATTAATTGAAACTTTTTAATAGATTTTAAAAAAATTATATTTATTTATTTAAAAAATTTAATCATTTATATTATAATATTTTATTAAAAAATACAAGTCAGACCTCGAGGCTCAGAGGTCAAGTCAAGCCAGACACGGAAGTTGTAGACTTCTGACAAGTCATTTAAATCTCTAATAAAAAATTTAGAATTACTAAACTGCTAAATTTCATTTTTTAAGGGAAAAAAATATCTAATGTTACTTTAGACAACTTTATCTAATGTTCATCGAAACGACGTCGTTTTGTGGTTAAAAAAGTTAAAAAATTAAAAAATTAGAATAGTAAAGATTATTATAACCCTGAAATAAATTAAAATTACAAAAACATCATGATTTCCGTCCAAAACAACGTCGTATTGATGAACATTAAATAAAGTTATCTAAAGTAACTTTAGAAAAAATAAATCTTTTTTTAGTAGAATCAATTCAAATCAATTGTTAATATAAATTTCGTTATTTTATATCAAAATCAATTCAAATTAAGTTTCTATTATAAACCCTAAAACTATTTTATTTTATTTTTTCTTTTGTTACAAACAATTTATTCTCACATAGAAAAATAAGTCGCACAGGATAGATATCTGGAGTAGAGAATATTAATCCTTATTTATATAAATCAATTGTTAAATTGATCCATCTATTGCAACGAAATTATTAACATAGCAGTGTAAAAAGATATCATACTTTTTACATGAGTAAAAACTCATAAATACACGCTGGTTATAAACTCAAAATTTATATAATTCAGTTAGTGATGGAGTGAGGGAAGGAATACCCCTTTTAAATTTATATAAATCTTTAGAAGTAAGTATTTTTATTTTATTTTTTGTTCGTGTATCTAATACTCGTGGCCCCTTCAAAATTTACAGAAATCTTTAGTTGTGTGAACAATATTACTAAACATGGACCAGTCATTGAGTTAGTCGGGGTACCAAGTTAACGAGTAATTGGTTCAATCAGTTGATTGTTGGTACCCATTAGTTGAACTACTTAGGTTGGGTTTATATAAAGATATATAATAAGGGAGAATGATTTCCGCAATTGCAGCAGAGATCATTTCCCACACAAATTTTTCTCTTCTCTCTTTTATTTTTGTATCAGTGGCAGAGGAAATGATTTCTGGAGTTGCATTTCTAATGCAACCGCAGAAATCAGTCCCTCATGTAATAAATGTATAAATAGAAATAATATGATAACCAAAGTGATCTAACATAATAGTTAACATTTCTCTTCCCTTCCCTTAGGTGCCAAGTTTGAATCCCAAAAATGTAATTATAGTGAAGTATTTTGCCACAATTTTCAAAAATAAGTTCAACTATAAAATTGATATTCGGTTAGCACCGATGGAACCCAATTTATTGCTGGGTTACATGCATGGTCAATTGGATCGGTTAATGGTCCTCAATTGGATCGGTATGGTCCGATTCTTAGTTCAACTAATCCAATTGGCCACGTCGGATCAGTTTTAATAACACCAGTTGTGAGTGCCATTTCTATATTATTATTTTTTATCATATAACTAGTTACAACTTCAAAAGGAGATTTTATATTATAATTTTTGCCCCCTTCAATTTTTATTTGTTTTTTACTTGATCATTTAATTGAGCTAATCTGTACACAATTAACTCTTTATAACCAAAAAAAATCTAATTAATAAACAACCCAATGGAAAAGTTTAACTTGATGTTGTAAGTTGAAGATAGCAGTGGCTTTAAAATCCTTCACCCATCAATTTTCATGTGAGGTATCAACTGGTATCAACATTTATAGTTACAATATTATCTCATTATTTATAATTGTAAGAATTTCCTTCCTCTATAAACTGTATTGATATAATCTTATGTCATTACGAAATCTACATAGACAATTATTCGTGCGAGTCACAAGGTCCCAGGGGAAGGATAAGTTGTTTATGATGTTAGTGGCGTCATTAGCAAACCACCGATGAACAACAAAGATGTAAACTGAATCTCAATTGTAAAGATTAGCCCAATGGCTTCTCAGATATAACTTGTGCCCAGTAAGAAGATCTAACCTTGTGCATTACTATCTTAAATCTTCTGAACTCAGAAATAAGATAAAGATTAAAGAAAATTACTTACCTTTTGTCTTCAACTTTCACATTGTTCTACAATTTCTACAGCTTCTGAGCTTACAAACATAATAATACATGTCTTGAAGTTTCCATGCTGATTCTTGCCAATAACATTGAAGAATTCCATCAGCTTGAAGGCCTCATTCCCAAATGCAATTCTTGTTAGAATTCAACATTTATCATATTCACACCTTTAATGTAAGAGTTTGTACCAATTTCTACCTCAATTACTCCTTTGAGGGACCAAATACAGAAGGCCAAAAAGAAATTGTCTTTAACTCCCTATTTACATGAATAACATGGACAATCTACAGAGTAATATTGCCACACATTTTCAAAATTTTATTAAGTAACCACTGGTCAATTAAGTCAGAACTCACAAATAATGCCTACAAAGGATAACCAGCAGAATGCATGCCAGTAGTCAGTGTTGCGATTTAAAACATAAGGCCCGCAGCATAATCCATAAATATATAATATATCTGTAAAATATACTTCTCTATGATCCCAATTTTAGTGACCTCTCAATGGTTGTTCCCGTAAAACATAGATCTTGATCTTAATTTAACATTTCATATCTTGCAGCAGTGCCGCATCCAATAATTTCAATTGAAAGCAACACCTTTCAAATGACAAGGAGGAAAATGGAGCTGATCAATGCAACTGTCTACGGCTGTGTTTTCAGGCAAAATCATAGATTGAACGATAGCAATGCACTTGATGTTTAGCAAGTCTATTGAAGTGGGGTACTACCAATAGTCTTTGCACGAGCAACTTCCATCCTCAAAACAATGAAACCTATTTGAATCTCTCAATATTATTCTTCTTTGAACAATCTTTGATATATATTTCATGGCAGTGTGGCAGTCTACGCAAGTTCTTAAATTTTTAAAGACCTTTATTGGAGTTCCTGTTGGAGTTGAAATGATTCCAAAGGCAACAGCAAGCTTCTCACTGTGGTAAAAGAGGTTTTGCTCTTTCTGCTCCTCCTCCACATCATGTAGCACAAAGTTTGTGTCTGGAACATAGCCTTCTTCCTTCATTTTCTTTGATAGTTCCGCTAAGAATTCATGTATATCACTTATTTTGGGGTGGGAAGTATCTCCTACTAGGAACACATGCACTTGCTTTTTAATCTCAATCCAGCTCTTACCAGGCTTCTTTACTATTCCCCTAATGCCCATGGCCTTTCTAACGTTGGCTACCTCGGCCCACAGACCAGCATTAGCATAAATATTAGCCAAAGTGATATAAGTAGCTGGATTCTCTGGCTCTATCTCAAATAATGCTTCTGCTGCTCTTTTAGCCAATTCAAGGTTTCCATGTATTCTACATCCTCCAAGTAAGGATGCCCAAAGGAATTTATCAGGATTTATAGGCATGTTATCAATGATATTCTCTGCCTCTTTGAATCGGCCAGATCGTGCCAATAAATCAATAACACATGCATAATGATCAGCAGTATGCATCAATCCATGCTTCTCCTTTATTGAATGGAAATATTCTAACCCTTTATCTACTAATCCAGCATGAGTACATGCAGAAAGAACCCCTACGAAGGTAATTTCATCAGGCTGAGTACCTGACTGAAGTAGTAATTCAAAGAACTGAAGAGCCTTGTCCGGTTGACCATTCTGAGCATACCCAACAATTAGAGAAGTCCATGATACCAAATCTGGCTGAGGCATCTGGTTGAACACCCTTCTTGCACTTTCAGTGTTTCCACATTTAGAGTACAAATGAACAAGGGCACTTACAGCAAAAGAACAAGGGTCATACCCTACGCGTATCATGTACCCATGAACCTCCTTTCCCAGGTGTTCAGCAGCAGGGTCAGCGCATGCATTTAAAACTCCGGCAAATGTATACTCGTTTGGCCTAATGCCTGACCCCATCAAGTTTCTGAACAAGGAAAATCCCTCTTCCCTTCTTCCATCTTCAAAGCATCTATGAATCATGGTAGTCCATGAAATTACATCCCTGTTCGCCATCTGGTCAAAAATACCCCTAGCTTCATCTAAACTTCCACACTTGCCATATAGATCCAAAAGAGCACTCCAAACCACCTCATCCAAGTTCAACCCAGTTCGTATTAAGTAACCATGGATTTCCTTCCCAACACGTAAACATGGAATAGCAGCGGAAGCAGCCAAAGCACTGGACAATGTAAATTTATTTGTATTGGAACTCTCATGCTTCTGCATCATTCTAAACAATTCCAGAGCTTCCCGAGGCCGACCATGGCTAACATAACCAGATATAGCAGCGTTCCAAGAAAAATTATCTCTGTGGGGCATTTCATCAAACAGTTTCCTAGCTTGTTCAAGCCGGCCAACTTTGGCATAACCAGCTATCATAGTATTCCAAGAACACAAATCCCTGTCACCCATTTCATCAAACAGCACTTGGGCATCCACGAGACTCCCACATTTGGAATACAAATCGAGCAAACGATTAGAAATGAAAATCCCAGGAACAAAGTTAGATGCTTTGGTGTGGGCATGGACCCCCCTACCTTCTTGAAGAGCTCGATGGCGAACACAAGCAGCAATGAGGGTGGAGTATATACGAGCAGAGGGTCGATCAATGTGATGGAGCAACTCAACCGCTTCCTTGACGCGCTTTTCACGACACAAAACATCAATGGCCTCTTCAAATTTGTTATCCTCGCAAAGACGAGACAGGATAGAATCTTTGGTATTAAGATTCTTGGGCAAAGCACACTTATCATAGCGGAATTGAGACGAAGACGAAGACGAAAACGCTCTCCTAAACTTGGTGGACCCAGATAACGACATCCTCTTAAAAGAACAAAAACGCTATTTTTTTAGTGTCGGAATCTTAAGAAACAAAAACACAAGATACAGGGAAGTGAGTACAAGCTTTGGGATATACCAGTAGCATTATAGAAAATGCGAAGGCTCTGTTTCTAGAAGACGAAACAAAAACAATGTACTTAATAAAAAAAAAAAAAAAAAACAACAACAACAACAATGTATTACTGGAGTTGGCGTCACATATATTAAGAATCACATTCGCAAAGTTAACTTGGTGGCTATTTTATGAAGACAAGTCTTGATAAAAGTCATACTCTTTTTTTTTCTGAAATTACTTTGTAGACCTCTATAATTTTATTAAATTTTTAAATAGGTTACAATTTCAAAATGTTAATGAAATCTTTATACTTCTAATTTTTTTCAAATAAATCCTACTGACTGAGTCTGACGGTGTATAGAATCTTTTAGTTGATATTTGCAACTAGTCGTGCTAAACAGAGCACGGGCCTTTGGCTCGGCTCTTAAGTTTACATGTCTAAAATTTGTTGTTTGCACCAGACTTGAATTTGTATAAAAGCTCGTTTAATAAAAATGTCTTAGGCTCCAATTCAAAAGCTCGGCCTTAAAGCCTCTCAAGGCTAGCCTAGTATATTATTTTATATTTATATTTTATAATTTTTATACTACTTATAATAGTTCTCTTTTTCTCCTCAATCCATTTCACCCAAAAACTCATTTGTTCCACCGTGCACCACTCGTTTGTGTCAATTCATTTTTTCTTTTTTCTTTTTTCTTTTTGTTGGCACTTTTTTTTTATAATGGACAAAGATAATATAACCTGTTATCTATCTTCTCTCACTTATAATTTTTTTTATTTATTGTAGACTTTGTAAATTATTGCTGCAAATTAGAAGCTAAGATTTCTGGAAATTGCTTTTTTGTGGAATTCTGTTATCTTATTTTTATTTTTTAACATGCTAACAGGCTAAGACAAGGGGGCGAACCGGAGCAGCGGTAAAACTGTTCCTTCATGACTGAAAGGTCATTTTTATTTTATGTAACAAGGATTTCCTCCACCCCACACTCGCTAGTCGGGTTCAACGGGGAGTGGTTTTTTTTAACAGGCTTTTAATTTTTGTAAATAAACCAGGCCACAGGCCAATATTATATTCATAACAGATAACAGGCTAAGGGCAGTCTAACACATTGAAATACAGGTTTAGTCCGTTAAGACCAAAGCTCGGCTCGGCTCTATATTCATAACAGATAACAGGCTAAGGGCAGTCTAACACATTGAAATACAGGCTTAGTCCGTTAAGACCAAAGCTCGGCTCGGCTCTGCCGTTAACACCCCTATTTGCAACCATATACAGGCCATATTGTGCTGTTGTTATATGTTTTAGGGATTTAATTATAAAATTTCCATGCAAATAAGGACTCAATTGAAATTTGATTAAACCATCAGAACGTATTTAAAGACTGTTAAAAATATAGATATTCTGTTTTTATATACAGCACTTTCATTTCACCTTTTCTGCATTGGGGAAGCTTATGTTACACAGTCCAACTACAACAAATTAACATACTATTTGTGTAAGGGAAAAGAAGGGACATTGCCCTCCCAAAATAATGTAGACTTTTCATTATAACCGGTCTGCCAACTGAGGAAATTGCTGCAGAAGCCATGTCACACTCCTGATCACAGCCTGCATATTTTTTGTTTTCCAAGAAGAACAAACTCAGTCAATGGAAACACTCTCATCCATGTCCATGCACATGAGGATACAACATATATGTTTTTCTTCATGATCTGTATGTAGCTCTTCTCCAATAACTACACTGAAGTTTAAATGATAACCAATATGAAAGCTACCTCAAATTAAAACTGCTTTCTATGCAAATAACGATGGAGATGGTTGTTATTATTTAAAATTAATTTTGACCCTTGCGCAGAAACCAACTACATATATTGGTAACAAGTAAATTTATCAAACGAAGGACAAAAGGAACTGACAAACAGATTGAAAGAACAAGAGACTAAACCTATTTTAAAACTTTTTTTTTTTTGTGAATCTGCTGCCCATTTGGAACTGATGTAGATGGGAAATTTAAGACTTAAAGCGAACAATACACAGACAACATTATGGTGTGGATGTAAGATATATCAATTAAGTGGTAGTCATAGTTTAGGTTCATAATTAAGAAGAGCAAGGGTTTTCAGACAAGATTTAGTTTGATTTTGCAGGAATTTTTTCTGGCCCCTATTAGATTTGAGGATGGATTTATCATCTATCATTTAACATGACCACAAAAAATTTTCTACACACAACATTTTGTGGGGCCCGCAGCAAAAAAAAAAAAAAACTTCGGCACGCAAAACGAATCTCTATAACATAACACAATCACTTTTCCTACAGCATAACTCTTATAAAACCCAATGAGATTATTTAGTTTTGGAAGATAACTGACTGACTTAGAATTTTTCCTCTTAATCTTTCCTCTTGTTTTCTTTTCTTTCTTTTTTTCTCTTTTTTCTTTGTGTATATACATACTTCTTCTCTTTATCCCCAATTCCCACGATAGAATCTTAGTGTGAAATGAAGAAAAATTCACATACCAAAGCTGCATCCCCAGGCTTGACTGCAGGTTCAACACTGTCTCGCCCATATCTGTTTTCAGAAAATTTAAGATCCATCTGTAAGTTGCTACTGTAAAAGAGAAAAGTAATGATGCAACCATATCTGTTTTTGTTTGCAAGAAATCCATAGAAAATCTTGCAAGTTATTTGTACAGAGATACAATACTTTCAGAGCACAAAGAACATGCCCCTTTCACTAAGTCTGTCAAGCTAGCTACGTGTATAAATAAAACAATCAAAATCATAATAGGAGTTGAAAAATAAAAATCTTAAACTTCAAAGGCCGTCCAGCTTCAGCCAGTTAATGCAAATCAAACACAAAGTATCCCTTACGTTATTTGTCTCTTGCCATTGATCACCTCCAAACGATAAAAACTGCACCCTTTGCTAAAGGGAAAAGGCTTTCCCTTCCATTCTGCAGCCATTTCCAAATGTTAATAATGCACCCGTTTTTATTATTTTGATCTGATGAATACACTTTAAAATTAGAAGCCGTAATATATAGGATATGAAGAAGATTAGAATTTGTAATGCACCTAAATGCCATATCACCCCAACCGATGACGAGTCCTCGGTGGACAAATCATCAATAACAAACTGCAGATCTGTGCTGGTTGAATTAGTGAACTTTTTGAAGAACTCCAAAATTTCCTGCACAATAATTAAAGGTAAAACTAATTCCTCAAATAGGACAATGATCATCACATGACAATACTTATCATAACAAACAATCTAATTAATTAGCGAAACACTTGCATCTAGATGATATAATTTTATAGTTGTAGATCATTAAGTTATTATTTAAAAAAATAAATAAATCAAATCTATTGCGTGAGTCGGCAAATATAAATGAGTAGGGAGTTTGAGGCTTTCAGGAAAATGCAGAAATTTTTCTGCTATACTATTATTCTTCAACAATCAAAAGTCTCCTCTTTCACATCATTCTAACCGGCCTTCTTTTAATTCAGGCAATACAATTAGTAATTGACAATAAAGGACTATCAACGATCTTAAAACTAATATAAAATGGAAATAACCATAAACCAAACATAAAATCATGCAAATTGAAACATCTGTAATTATTGAAATTATGAAAGGCCTTAAAACTAAAACGTATGCAATTATAAGAACTTATCTAACTCAAGTGCATCAGAGTTGGTCCACTAAGATAACAAAGGAAGCAATCAAAAAGGAAGCAATCAATTTCCTTTTATCATCCTTTGTTGTTTTTCTTTCATTGTATATGAGTCTTAAAAAATTATACTAAATCTGTCATGCATTGTATCAATGCTTTCCAATCTTAGTAGCTACATTATTTGACAAGGAAACAAACAGAAAGCCTGAAATCTCTATCATTCATCTAGAAAACTTTTCTTCATTGCACAATTAAATGTTTTCTGAGTTTTCGAACAGAGAGAGAGAGAGACTAAATTACCTTACGACCCACAAAGGGCCGGGGAAAGACAAGATCTTCGTACACACAATTCTCGGAAATAAGGTACTGTACAGAATCCACGTCATGAGCATTGATTCTTCCATAGAAATTCCTCACCACATCTGTAGCCGAGTCCACAACGTTATTATCATCTTCAATGCTTGTGGTAGCTGGTGATGCAACGGTAACTGAGTGGTCCTCACCACTCTTGTTAAATGCTCTCCATTTTCTGCTTCTTCTTCTTGCTCCTCCTCGGAGCTTGTGAATAGCAAAAGGTGTAAGAGAAGCATTAACTGAATGAGGAGAAGGGATTCTGAGTGATGAAAGTGGACAACACAGAGATGAAGGTGAAGCCGTGGAACTCATCATAAACATTTTGTGCTCCACTCACTGCCTCTCATATGTCTTTGTATTTGTGGTATAAATAAATAGCAGATTTCATTAATTTTGGAAAAAAATAAAAAATTCTCCAACTTCAATCGAATTAATTGAGTAATTGATTAATGGACGAAGAAATTAAAATTTTAATTAATCGGTCTCACTATAGGTTTTGACATGCGGTCCAAAAAAAAATTCGTTTCATGTTCGTATTAAAAAAATGACACGAAAAAAAATAATTTGTGTCGTATTTGTGTAGATTCGTAATTTCTTTTTTTAATTTTGATTGATTTTTTTTAAAAAAAAAATTGTCAATTACCGTTTTGACCTCTATTTTACGTGTTATTCGTGTCGTGTCATGTCAATCCACAAAAAATTCGTGTCGTGTCAATGTTGAAGATTTTAACATAAATAAAAATTTATGTTGTGTTCATGTTGATGTATTTATATCATGTCAAATTCGTATCGTATCAACCCATTTTGACACCGCTCATCTTAACCAACACCAATTATACCTTTTATGCTTCCTCCCAACTTGACGAGTGGTACAAGGACAACGGATTTGATATAAATCCAAGTTTCAACTGTTTCTTTTTTTGGTTTGGGTCAACCCAAGGTATAAACTACAAGTTCAATTTTTCAACACTTATATGACTATTGGCAAACAAAATTGTGAAGCCCAACTTATTAGAAAATGAAAAGCCCAAAACTAAAAGCCCGAATGAAGCAAAAAAAGACAAAGTAAAAAAATTCCATCTCAACTCTCAAGTCATAGCTTCTTTGTTTTTTTAGTGACACAAGTCATAAACTCATAGCTTTAATGTTCGTAGTTTACGTTGCGTTCAGTTTAATTTTTTAAGAAAAAAATTACAACGCGCTTTTTTCAGGGAGGTACCAAATAAAGAATGCTACGAAAAGTAATGAACAGTAACAAGATCAATTAATCACACAATAAATTATCCGAGACAAAAAAAAAAATATTAAAAAATCATAATAGAACTTCATCTGGTTGACAGATGGAATTCCAATTCACGAGCTCAATTTTATTTAATAATAAAATAAATCACACCACACTCTTCCACAGCCTATAAAACACAGCCAACACGAGAGAGTTTGTGGCCCCCCTGGGTATTACAAATAAACTCACCCACTACAAATAAATATACTCGCATACACAACCTACTTTACTAGTCACGTTAATGGGAACACACTCCCCTCCAAAATACTACCTTATCTGACAATACAAGTGGCATCCCCTCAAACAAATGGAATTTTTACTACTATTCCATGAAACAGTTACTTGTGCCCTTTCTCAATTTCCCATAACTTTCATCTTCGTAGGGTATGCATGCGCCGATGAATCAGACATCAACGACAATAAATCAAAGCTCACCGTTTCCTTTTACTTCTTTCATTCGTCAAATGAAGAAAGAAATAAAACAATTAATTGTTCCTTCGGACTAGTCAAATGAAGTTTTCCATCATAGTCATCCCACCTGTCTACTCATATATTATATTATATCAAATCCATTAATTTGTCACATTATAGTTACGTATATATGTAATTAATGTAAGGCCAAAACAAATACTAATTATTAATAGTATAATGTAATGTATTTGACTATAGTTGTTATACGTTACCAATCTAAGGATCCCAAAGAGAACCGTCATGCACACCCTCCTCCCAATCGTTGTCCGGATCAAACTCATAGTCATTTGTAAACATCATGGATTGATCTTCCAACGTGAAAGTGTTTGATGACGTCATTTGCATCCACATATCAGGTGAGTCGAGAGGTGACTCATTGATTGCCTGAATTTGAGTTGGGGAGAGTCTAACGGTCACCGGCGGCGGCGTCACGGTGCTCGAATCACTGCGTGATTCGAGCTGTGGCGCTGCCGTGTTGGTCCTCAGCCTTAAGGCAGCTTCATGTGCTGCCATGCGTATGTGGTCAGCATTGTTGCTCATGGGACGAGGAAGTGTGCTAGCAAGTTCAGGGAAGTTGAGTCTTGCTTCGCGTCCCCTGAAATGTAACGCAGCGACGTCGTATGCAGCTGCTGCCATCTCCGGTGTCTCGAAGCTCCCTAACCAGATTCTGGTTTTGGTACCTGGCTCGCGAATTTCTGACACCCATTTTCCCCATTTTCTCTTTCGGACACCTCTGTATGAAGATTTTGCACTGCCACCTTGGTTTGAACTTGAACTTGAAGCCATGTCCATGCAATAAAGAGTTTCTAGGTTGGTTAGTTTAATTTGAAGTCTTATTTGTGTTAATGTGAAACTTAGTTTGTGGCAGATATTGGTATTTATAGATGTGGAATTGAAACGTGGATCGACTGCATAACATTTTGAGTGAGCTTCCTCGTAGCTGCAGGACTCTGAGAGAGACACTTTAGAATTAATTAAAAATAGGTTATATCTATCATATGTTACATAAGATAAACAAGCTTTTTACACACAAACTGAAGATGGGTCCCACATCTATTTTTTTCTCTCACTTATAATTTTATTTCTATGATATGATATAATAATTTTCCTAGACATAAGATAAATATAATCTTTAAAACTATGCATTTAATTCAAACAAAATCTATGTATGCGCGATGTTACTTTATTATTATTATCCATTGAAGGTATATATGTTGGTACTTATTACTACTTTATGTGTCTCACTTGTGCTATTTTAATAAAGGAAATGCCAAAAATTTGCAGGGGGGGTGAAGATTTTTTAATCTTGGAAAGTTTCAAAAGTGAAATTGGGAAGATAGCAATTAATGAGGGCATGCCATGTGTGTGTATGTGTCAACTTCTGTAACTCGAAATTTGGGGATTGGATTGGCGCAGATTTGATGGAGAAGAAATAAAGAATTCGATTTGGTGACAACAGAGTTTCCTGTTTGGAACGCGTTTTGAGAACTTAGCTAGGTGGCATGGGTTTTAGAAAACCACTAATCCAAATTCGTAGAATCTTATAAAATGTTTTGGAAATCCTACATCAGCATGGAGATATATTTTATGGACATAGGATATTTTATAGAGGTAGGATATTAATGTTTTTTATTATCACTCTACTATAATTTTTATCATATTGGATTAAAGAAAAAATTTAATAAAAAAGGAAAAATAAATAACTTTTGAATCAAATCATAATTAAAATGGTAATGAAGTGGTAATAGCAAAAATTAGTAATAAAAATATCCTAACTCATTTTATATTTACATTTATGAACGGGCAGTGATATCATCTGCTTTCTATTTCTTCCCGGTGTGACCCATACGTTGGATTTTTTTTTTTGAATATATAAACTTTACAGGTGACGTAACGCATTAAGATTATGAGGTCATTAAAAAATTAACAAGCTTTTATGATTTATCGCAATACAGGAAGGAAAAATATTATACTTGTTACGCCACCTCTATCGTAATTTAATAACTCAGTAGTAATGTATAAAAATTAATAATAATAACTCAGTAGTAGCCTATAAATCCTCATTCTCAATCTCTTCTAAGAAGATTAATAAATATAAATAAATTGCATAAAAATTAAATAAGCTCAATCATACACAGTATTATAAACTGGGAAATATTTTTGCAAAAATATTTAACAAAAAATTAATTACATGAATTGGTGTTTCAAACTAATAAGGTGGAATGTTTCCCAAAAAATAAATAAAAAGTAAGGTGGATCAAAACCAATTTATTAGAAGTAATTTCTTAATAATTAAGTGATGAAAAGAAGTATGAAATTTATTGAGAAAGTATCAAGTGTGAATTTCTTGGGTTGAAGTATCGTTTTATCATTAATCATGAGAAATTGATCCTAATAAATTAGCTTTGTTTCATCTTATTAGTAGATGAAAATAATTTATATGGTTAAGTTTATATTGAAATTTCATTGTAACAATTTTAAAATACTTCTGTTTATTTTGAAGATATGAAACTATACTTTGTTTTGTTGTTTATTTTCTAGTGTTATTTTAATGTTATATTAAAAAAATTTATAGTCTAAGTATTTAATGATTTCAAATTTTTATTGTAATCGAAAATATTTAACTATAATACATTTATAACATACAAAAAAGTTTGTTAATATTTAAGAAATAAATAAAATTTTGTGTAATGAGTAGAAATTGCAGTTAGTGAGGATGTTTTCTGTGGAACCAATGCACTCAACGAAAAGAACATTTCAACGATTTTGATGATAACAAACAAGCATGGAAAGAAAGTTTCATGGTGCAACCATCAAAAAGAAGTCCAAACAAGATCAAGACTCAAGCTTCAAGAGAAGTCTCTAACTCCAAACTCAAAATAATATATATGACTTAGGATTATTTGTAAATTGATTCCTTACATGAACAAAGCTCAAAGTATTTTTCAAATACATGCATTAAATCATCGATTAATATTCAAATACATTTCTAACATGAAAATATATTTTTAATGTTCATAAATTGTTTAAACAATATTTGAAACTGTTTTAAATCAAGAGAAAACCATGTTAGGGTGAAATCCAACCTGTTAACAAGTTGGTAATCGATTACCCTTCATGGTAATCGATTACCCAATCAATGGTAATCGATTACCTACTATACAGAGACAAAAATAATGGCTATAAAATGGTTAGTTTGCGAAAATGAATATGAAAAAGGCTTTGGGGCCCTCTATAAATAGAGACTACTGTTCTCATTGATGGGACACACTTCTTGATCATTCATTAATTCTCATCCTATTTGCATTATTCTTGTCTTCTTGATCATAAATTCTCTTTGAGCTTCATTCTTGTGAGAGTGTCATATACCATTGTTCTTCAACTTGTGTTATTTGTACTTTGAGAGTACTTAGCCATTATTAAACACCTTCTTTTGATTTATTGAGTAGTTAGGGGAGTGAACCCTATACACTTGAAAGGTCACCAAATTCCTAAGAAAATTTGGAGTGAAAAGTTGTAAGGCATCAAGAGCCTGAAGTCTTGAAAAGTTGTAGTGATTTGTCAAGCACCCTCAAGCTTGATAGTTAGTGAAAAGAATTGAACGAGCAGCTTCAGTCTGGACGTAGGTCACAGTGGTGGTGACCGAACCAGGATACATCTAGTTTGCAATTTCTCTAACCTTAATCTCTTTATTTAAGTATTGAAATTGCTTTTTTGATTGTCTATTTATACTAGCTTGATTTCTTTGCTATTCTTTTTCTTGCTCCTACGCTTAAATTATTTCTTATTAAATCGCTTTATTGAAGAAATAGTCTTTAAAACATCAAAGGAGATACTTTGCGAAAAGATTTTGTAAAACTCAATTCACCCCTCTTGAGTATTGAAGCCACTTGTCCAACATTTTCATCAATTTCATATGAAAAATTACGTTTAATCATTGACTAATAACTCCATGAAGTTTACAATAAAAAAAGTAACTACTAATTAAGTATAGGGATTCATTTTTTTTTATTTTTTTTTTGCAGTTAATGGCTTAATGCAGATAAGTTATCTGCATTGAGCCCAAAATGAAGTTGTTTTAGGACGGAAATCAATGTGTTTTTTGTAATTTTAATTTATTTCAGGGATGTAATAGTCTTTATAATTATAATTTTTTTATATTTCAACACCAAAATGACGTCGTTTTGGGAATAAATACAGATACTCATCTGCATTAACTACAGAAACATTTTTTCCTATAAATAGTTAGTTTTTTTCTACAGTCAATGTAGATAGGTTATGTACGTTAAACCAGTGACGGACCCAACAAATTTTATTTATGTCGAATTTAGTAGTGTTGAATTTTTCTATTTTTTTAAATACATTAAAAAACAAAAAAATATAAACAATAAAAGAAAAGAAAACGGCGATACCACTCAACATCGAATTTCGCCCAAAAAATAGTGTCTTCAAGTGCCCACACTTGCAATAGTGTGGGTCCGTCAATGCATTAAACCCAAAGCAATATTGATTTGGGTTGAAAATTTAGGTATTTTTATAACTATAATTTATTTCATGGTTATAAACTTATAATAATCTTTTTCATTATACTTTTTTAATCTTTCAATCCAAAATAATGTCACTTTTGGAGTGAATATAAATAAGTTATCTACATTTATTATGAAAACATTAAAGCCGTATAAAATGTGAAAGATTTTGCGTAAGTTTTGCAAACAAAAATAATTTTATATTAAAAAAGAAGTTTGAGTAATTTACTCTAAATAATAAAAGAAACAAATGAGAGGCTATGTGCGTGATGTTGGTTGAGGTATTAAGCATAAATATTAAAGTAACCAATTAATTAATGGAAAAAATTATATTTATAAACTTTTTTATTTATAAATTCTTACAAACTATATTATGTCTGATTGATCATACTCATACAATAATCAAAAGTGTTTTACCGATCATAATTAATATAATTTGTAAAAAAAAATTATAAACGGATCACCCCCTTAATTAATATTATGAAAATCCCTCCAGGAAAATATTAGAGAAAGTTTGACATATTTGATTGTATTATGATTTTTTTATTTTTAAAACTGTTTTATAGAATAATTATGGAAATATGTGTTTTTAACGTTCTTTATTTATTTTGAAAGTTTAAAATAAAAATAGAAAATAAAAATAATTCATACATATTTTTTAAATTTGATTCTAAAAATAAAAAAATAGTTACAGTTTTTTACTTTTTTTAATTATAAAATAGATCTTATTAAACATGCTTTTTTATTTTTTATTCTAAAAATAAAAAAACTATATTTAAAAGCAATAATCAAACAGGGGTCGGCTCATCACTCGTACTTAGAGTTGACAAAACAGGCTCGACTCAGCGGGCCAACCTACCCAACTTGCCCAACCCGCTAAACGGGGCGGGACGGGGCAGATGCTTTTTTTTGCAGGTTGATGGCGGTCATAGATGTGCTGAGGCGGGTCAATGTAAAATAGACTCGGACTGGCGGACTAACCCACCCAACGGGACGGGGTGTGCTGAGTTTTTAAGCTCACTTTCAAAAGCGAGGCGGGGTGGACTAACTCATTTTTTAGTCTGGTGGGACGAGCCGTCTACTTTGTCACCTCTACTCGAATCCATGTTCACCTCTACTCGAATTCATGTCCATGTGTTACCTAATAAACATCTCACCTCTTGTACCGAAAAAATAAATAAATCAATGGAGAAAAATTCATTTACAATTTTTTTTTATAAATTATATTAAGCGTAATCGATTATATATTTTTGATTAATATATAATCGATCAAATATAATATAATTTATAAATAAAAAAATTATAAATATAATATTTCTTTAAATAAACATCTCACCTAATAACACAAAAGTAAATAAATAAAGATTTCACCTGAAACAAAGCTATCGAAAAGGACCACCTAAAGCCTATAGGGTTGTACATCGGGACACTGCGCTTCTATTGTTTGTCTTATACGTTGGTGTGTGCAGTGAAATTGACTCATTCAAAGTGTAAATGCCCCACTAACATTAATAAATAACATCCGTACAACTTGTTCCAAATGAAGCATTTGTTTTCTCTAATGCTCTTTCCCCCTTTTCTCGTTACTAAGGACTAGGGTGGTGTTAGAGTGCAATGGAAGAAGAATTTTATAATTATCATTTAATATGAGAATTTAAATTTTCTTACATATCCTTCAATTTTGGTGTTAATATGAGTTTTACACATAAATTTTTTTAATATATGGGTCCCACGTATTTTTTATCTCTATAACATGAAAATTCAATTATCATGTTGAATGAAAATTATAAAACTGATAGAAGAATCATCATTTTAGTTAATACCTCTCAGTAAATAGTCGTCTGTTTCATATAGAGCGAATTGAACACCGAACTCCAACTCTATTTACCAAAGCCATGTCTCTAGGACACCACCGTAATTTAAAATTTATTACACATTCATTGTTATTTCAATATGCATTATATAATGGGATTTACATTTCTGCCTTTGTTATTCAGATAAATACTTGTTATATTAATATGTGAAAATATTAAATATGAAAAATTAAAATAATATAAAAGATGAAAGCAATTAATGTACATGAAAAATCATAATCATATAATTATCATTGTTGAACGTAAAATGGCTGTATAAATGATTTTATCTTATATAATTTTCTAAATGTTAAAAATGTATTTATTATACAAAATAAGGAGGGTTATATTTATAAAATTTTTATTTACAAACTAATTTAACTATTATTATGGAGAATTCATACTGTTAAAGGTGTAAATGGGATAGACCATCCTACAGGGGCCTACAGCCTGCCTATATTAGGTCAGACTTGGCCAATTATAAATAGTAAAATAGAATAGGCCTAGCCTTTTAAAAATACCTATTTAGAAAACAGGCTATAGACTTTTTTGTACTTGTCGGATAGGCCGGCCTTTGTCATATTATTTACTTTAAATAAAAATATTATTTTAATAATTTTGAATAATAAAATAATATTATTTTAGTTATTCTTTTTAATTGTTGAATGTTTAAAATAGGCCTAGACCTAGGCTTTTACTTTTTAAATATAATTCAAGCTAAACTTGTAATGTGGAGCTAGACTAACAGGCTAGGCCATACACAATATTTCTTACACAGGCTTAACCATTTTAAGCCAAAACCTAACTTATTTATATTCCTACATATTGTATTCCCTGAAATACATAATTGAGTTTGTAAACAAAAAAAATTATAAATATGATTTTTCTTATATAAAATATTAAAATTGTTCCCAATTAAAAATATAAATAAAATAACAAAAATATTTTTAATTAAAAACAAAACCTGTATATGATTTTTTATTATATTATAAATAAAATT
This sequence comes from Gastrolobium villosum, assembly GCA_032173675.1. Lineage (NCBI taxonomy): Eukaryota > Viridiplantae > Streptophyta > Magnoliopsida > Fabales > Fabaceae > Gastrolobium > Gastrolobium villosum. The sequence goes on from JAVKPL010000268.1 coordinate 96,008, forward strand.
ATATAATATTCATCTTTAATAATTGTATAACAAATTAAGTGGATCATACATTTTAAATTTATGAAAAAAGTAACATCAATATAAACAAAACATAAACCCGACTAGAGAAATAACAAAATCACAACAACCCGTACTTAATAAATCAATTAATATTAATTGTTGAGAGAAATATTAAAAATAAATAAAATGTATATTTGAAACTTTAATATGTCAATTAAACTAAAACAACCTGCTAATGCATAAAAGTTAAACTCATTTTAGATATTTATAAACCAAAAAAATAGAAGAATTAGATATTATTATTAAATAAAAATAATAAGAATATATTATATAATTGCAATCAACAATAATTATTTTTAACTACAAATATGAATTTTTTATTTTGCCACGAGATAATATATGTTTGAAACATTTTACTGCTGAATTACCTTAATTATAAATTTTATAAATCTATTATTTCAATTTATCAAATGAAAATATATGCTTAAATTATTTTGCTTCCAGTCTATTTTCTACGATTCGTCGATATACTATGTGAATATACGTAGAAACATAATATTATAACATATAAAATAATATTTAAATTATTCATTAATTTATAAATTTAAAATATTCAAATTATTAAATATATTAATATTTTGGTTCATTAATTTATAAATTTAAAATATTCAAATTATTAAATATATTAATATTTTGGTTTCATATTTAGGATACGAGATTTCTTATGATTATATATAATATTTTAATTTTTAAATACTTCAAGTATATTGATTAAAAAAATGATTGATATTATAATTTCATACGTGACACGTTTTTCTCATCTTTTGAATTTTAAATAACTCTTTCAATATGTATTAATTGTCATATAGTATATATTATGATATTTTCGTTATGATAATATATATATATATATATATATATATATATATATAATTTTGTGAATTTTTATTTTATCCAATTTTTTGTTAAAAAATATATTAACTTAATTTTTTAAAATTTATAATTTTGTTTGAATTTTTATTTTATACAATCATTGTTTACCATTGGAAAAATTTTCTCTTAAAAACTCTTTAGAATTTGAAATTTTTTGTTAATTGAAAAGAAATAAAGAATATTTTAAAAATGATAAAATTTGTTCATACTGTAAATTCATATATTATATGAAAAAATTAAACATGTTATTTGAGTACATAATACCTATTATTCCATTATTCTATAACAAAATTTATGTTAAATTTATATATTATTTTAAGATTTTGTTTTTAATTAGGGATATTTTTACATTTCATTTGTAGGTTTGTATTTTATTTATTAAAGATATCATAAAATTTTATATAATAAGCATATTTTTAACATTGAATGAATTGAATAATAAAAATATCGGCTTATATATGCATCAAATGATGAGGACAATTAATCTGGTTCCATGGTTCTGTAACTTCTGTAATCTTATTGCTTTCTAAGAAAGTCAATCTTTTAGATTATGAATCCTGTGATAAAAGTGAACTAAGTGATCAGTAAATTAACGCACTGAATTTAGTGGACTACAACAAATGACCATATCTGATGTATAGGTTTTCCTATTTTTTTTTTGATATATTGGAGTTCAGTGATCGTATATTCACTCCAATATATTTTATAAATATTATTCCTAGGTCAAAATACCACATCGTATATTCACTAGGTTTTCCTTTTGATAACTATTTGCTATTTTATATATTAGATTCTACGCTTTTATGTACCACATCCAATATTATAATTTCGAAATTGTAAGCAAAAATCATAATAAACCATCACTCCTTTATTAACCTTATAATAAACGAAATTCAAATAGTATAAACCCTTTTCTCAATTCAAAAATAGAATTTAAACATAACATATAATATGTAATTCAAATATTAAACAACAGAATTAAAATTAGAATGGAAAAGAAAAGAAATCAATGTAATTTAACACCATTTTCAAGAAAATATTCAAGAACGCAATCAAACGTAAAACTAATGATTTCCAGACCTTAAACAGATTCAATATAACATGTATAATCCAAAAAACAAGTTACAAGTATTGAAATCAAATAGATAAGATTTAGAAAGAATCACACCGAGATATATCATGATTCACTATCTAATTATTTGAGAGCTATTCAGAGTGAGGTCGCCCACTATCATTAAGCTTCCTAAAGGTGCTTGAATAAACTTTTTTACAACTGAATTTTTACAAATCTATGATCACACCTTGATCACACTCAACTTAAGGAATAAATATTTGGTACTACTGCTGTACCAAAGATTCAGTGCATCCCTCTAATGAAAATATTACATGTCAGTTAAATTTTTTATTTTTTCTTTATAATTTTTCTCTCTCCTCTGATTGATGAGATGCACCGAATCTAGGTACAACAGTAATACCAAAGATTTATTCCAACTTAAGCCCCTTAGAATTTTCATATTGGAATACTAGTTGCCTATGTTTGGTATACAGATTTTTAAAACTTTCCTAAAAAATGAGATTTCTAAAAATTAAATTTGTGAAAATAAGAATACCATGAGATAATACCATCAGGTCGGTGGTTTTTTTGGATTCCAATCTGATGGATATTTTTTACATAATTTATATGATATAAATAAAATACCCTCTCCTGTTAAAGCCTAACTGTTTCACAAAACAATAAAAAAAGTCCAATACTACTAGTTAATTATATTTCTAAAGGTTAGTTTTCTAAAATCGGCTCAAATTCCAATTCCCAACAATAATTTACAATCAATTAAGAGGAAAATATTTCTGTAATTAATACAGATAAGTTATCGCATTTATTCCCAAAATGACATTATTTTAGTATTGAAATCTTAAAAAATTATAAATATAAAACTATTATAATCCTGAAATAAATTAAAATTACAAAAATACCAGATTTTCACTCAAAACGACTTCGTATCGGGCTTACTCCAAATAACTTATCTGTAATAACTGCAAAAAAAATGAACCCATCAACTAAACATACAGAATTAGAAAACTTAAGCCAATATTCTTCAGAATATTTTGACCTACCAAATAACCTTTTAATAATATTATTGAAAATTTCATTTCCTAACATATTTATCGAAAACGTAATTCTCAAGAATTTAATTTTTTTTTTCCTCAACCAAATACCTCAATAAAAAGCAACAAAAGTACAAAGTACAAACAGATATTCTGATCAAACAAGTTTAGCACAAAAGAAAAAAAAAAACCAAGGAAAAGTCTTCTTTTTTTATATACAAAAAAAGAAAGAATTAGATAGCATTTAAAGTGTGGTACATATGATTTATTTATTATTTCAAAACTTTATTCTTCTTTTGTTAGGAAATTTATATTTATAAGAAGCTTTTCATACCAAACAACTAAAAAAGAAAAAAATCATTTAGTGGTGGTTGATGGTGTGCTCGACGCGAAAAGAAATTTAAGTGGATAATAAGAAAGAGAGAGGGTTCCAGGACGGCATCATTAAAGTCAATATCTGAAAGGGGTAGGAAGTAGGATAAACTGATGTATATAATCAATACTAGTTAGTACTTAATATCCATATGATTGGTGCCTATGCGTAACAAGCAAATCAATATGAATGTGATGATGGTTGCAAGAGTTTGAGAACAGCTGGATCATGCTAAGCTTCAACAATTCCATAAGTAATAAATTAAGAGACACATCATTTTCAGCAGAATTGCCATAAATATTTTCTACGTAGCAGTCCAGCACACTGCACAAGTGCACATACGTATAGAGTATAGACGGTCTCCGCGTTTCCCTAGGACTTTTCTTTGACTCATTAATTCACGTGCTCTCTCTTAATTCTCTATTTTGTCAAATTAAGAATTGAGTTGTCATTGACACGTTTTAACTTTTAACCGTCGAGGAAACATTATTTTAAAGAAGGGAAAAGTTATTTTTATGCAACACAATAGTAATTTTATTTTCAATAAATTTATCGAAAATCGTGATTTTTTTTTAATAAATAGCGGGCCCATATGTACAGGGATGTAAATGGGTTGGACTGTGCTGACCCGGCTCAGTCTACAACCCGGCCTACATTAAGCCTGACTTGATCCGACCTTTTAGAAAAAATAGAGTAGGATTAGGCTTATAAGAAAGCCCTTTTAACAAATATGCTGTAGGCCACTTTTGCCAAACCCGGTCCAAAGCCTTGTAGGCTGACCTATTTAATTTATTAAAAATAAAATAATATATTTTATGTGGCTTGGAAAAGTACCGATACAAATACCAACCCAACCTTAATTTTCATGTGCGCTGCTTCTCACTCTCGGCTTCGTCTCCAAATTTTACATGCTATTGCAGCTTAATACCATGGAGCAATGGGTACCTTGCTGGATTATGTTACTGATGAAGATCTTTGAATAATACTCTTTTTTCCCTTGTCTTGATGGTGGTTTAAAGATTTTTAGATGAATGACATTCTCTTATAGACTTTATTTCAGCTTCCAGTAATTGTATTTTTCTTATTTTTCACATTTCTTTGACTCTATTCCTCTGATATACATTCTAGAGCTGAGATATTATGTTGACTCTTTCTTGTTTGTCATTTTTTTTCTTATGAGAAGTACTAGTGCATGCATGAATGAAACTTTCTTTGTTCTATACAATTATTTTTTTTGCGTATTATCTACAATGGTAGGCCTACAAGGCCCGTAGGCCATGTTAGGCTTTCTTATTTTTATAAATAGGCCGGCTTGGCCTACAAACAAAGTCTTTAATAGGTCAGATAGACTGAATTTTTTTATGTAGGCTTGGGTCAGGAAGGCCAAAGCTCGGCCCAACCCAGCCCATTTACACCCCCTACATATATACATATGTGTCTATAATACAAGAAATATTCTCTCATGCAGTATAAGATTAGATGAACTCTTAAAAAAATGAGTATACATTCGTGTTTTTTTTAATTTGATCTGTGCTTAAAATTTTTTAGAAAATTATTTTTAAAGAAGTTATTTCCAAACATATTTTACGTTTATAACTGATTTTGGTCTTCAAGTATTACATCGTCATGATTTATGAATGGCTACGTTATTTGGTAGAAAAGGCATGAGTCTGTTGTTAATTATCCTGTATCTGGTTTGAGTTATTTACTTGTTCATTTTTTATTTTTTTGGTAATCATTTACTTGTTCATTTTACATATAACGTTAAATTACTCTGTTCATTTGAACGAAGAAGAAAATAAAATTTTGTTCCACCGACAATGTTTCTTTTGAATCCAGGGACATTGGCGAAACTAACACCCCTCTAATCAAAATTTACCGATTGACACGTCACAATTCGTTAATCTAATAAGCGGAAATGGATTGGATACGTGTCAGCTTCTGAATGACTTGGGTCAATAATTTGTTTGTCTCTCTTCCTTTACTTCTAGGCTTGGCAGATCAACAGGATTGTGACGTGGCATTTTGACAAATTTTTTTTCCTAAGGTGGCAATCCGGTAATTTTTTGCCTAAAAGTTGGCAGAATGGTCATTGTTCCTTGAATCAACTATAGCGTCTATTCATAAATTAATTTATAAAAAATCACTTCAACCCAAAATATTAAAATATTGAATAATAACTTTTTTAATAGTTTATATTATTCTCTAATACATTACCTCGCATAAAAACCTATTGAATTTAAAATTTGGATATTGCATAGACTCAATTTTTTTTTTACTTTGTGCTTATTTAATTCCACAAATAGGAGGCGATAAAGATCGTAGTCATGATATTATAGTAACTGAAGATCTGATATCATGTAAAAAACTACTTCAACCCAAAATTTTAAAGTATTAAATATTTTTTTAATAATTTATATTATTCTATAATATAACTTTATTGAGATAAAATCATTTGACATGAGTGTCAAATTTGAAATTTGACACCTCATCTAGAGCTGTTAGATCAAAAAAGATCAACGACTCTGATTTATAAGCATGTCTCACTGTTGATCTTTTTTAATATAACGGCTATCAGATGAGGTGTCAAATTTCAAATTTGATACCGATATCCAAGGTACTTGGAAAACAGAGCCCCAGCTATATGGAATCTCCCAAGATATAATTGAAGGCCTAGGTATCTTCCTCAAAAGGAAAGTAAAGCACGTACAAACAAAAAGAAAATAAATAATAACAAGTATTTTTATATCAAACTCAACCAAATCATTATAATTAATCAAATTAATATGTTATAATTTTTAGGTTATGTAATTATTATTTATGTAGCAGGAGAAAATTGACTTATGTTATAGATTATGGAGTCATTATTTTTAGTTAGAAGTCTTACGCTCAATATTGACCATTAATCCACTTGTATCCAATGACTCACATTACTAAAAAATTTGAGCCCTTAGATATAAGTGGGATTAACGGACAAGATTAAGAGTGTAACTTACACTGGTGTAAAATGATCATAACCCCATCAATAAACATGTTTTGTTATTTTTAATTTTTAATACATGGTGGGACCCACCATGTGTTGGGTCTATGCCGTAAAAGAAAGAATCTCTTACAACATGAGATTAGATGCTCCCTTAAATATATTATTTCATTTAATTATTTTTATTTTAAGAAATTATTCCAATAATACTCATGTTTTTTTATGGATATCATATCTAGAATGGGTTATCAAATATTTATTGATTACTAATTATATTTAATATACTTTTAAATATTAAACATTTAGTGTGAAATTGATAGTTAATATATTATATTACTAATTTTATAAATTCGTTTTTTTTAATCAGTGTATACTGTTAATGATTTTTCTAAAGACTAACTAAACTCATTCAAACCAGCACTCAATTTAAACATGACTTAAAAATGAAATTTTGCATTCATAAAAAAATGGGTGCTAAATATATTAGATTATCACTTTATATATCCACACTAATAAAAGAAATGCAAAAAGCCTTGATTTGATTAAGGATAATCAATGAAGAGCAGAACATCAATACACTGAGGGAAACAGCTGCAACACACATAGTTAAGAAACATCGATCTTGAACATTGACCAAGTAATAAACGATAAACTATTAAATAGTTTACATAAATTTGGCTCGAAGACGACATTATGTTACTTTTGACTCAAATTGATTGGATAATAAAGCACTTGCCGGTGGTCATATTGATAATACACAGGATCATGTGGGGGCTCAATGTTGAAAATGGCGGTGCGTACCGTGGATCAAAACTAGTCTTTGACAGCATTTTCTTGTAAGTATTTGACGGACAAAGAAAGCAATGGCAAAGTGTGGTCAATGTTGAAAATGGCTCTTTTACCGTGGATCAAACCTTTCTTTGACAGCATTTTCTTGTAAGTATTTGACGGACAAAGAAAGCAATGGCAAAGTGTGGTCAATGTTCATGTTTCTCTTTTTCCCACTCGCACCTTTAATTCGAACACGAGCTTGATATCCTTAAATTCAGCTCCGAAGAAATAACATTTAAAATTTTCTATTGCTTGATTTAAGAGAAAATAAAAAAAAAGAAAAGACAAGTATGTAAGACAAAAAGTCTAAATGCATAAGTTAAATTCTCTCTTCAAGCTTACTCTCTTCCTTATCTTTGTTTTCATTCAGACAAATAATAAAAAATAGATATATATATATATATATATATATTTTTTAACAATGGTGATATGAATAATTTTATTATGTTTGTTAATAAGTCTCTTCGCACAAAAGTTCCTTGAGTTTAAATTGTAAACAATGAAATTCCTGAGTTCTAAACACTTAATTCATGAGGTTAGAAATCTATGTCACAAATAAATTATTATCAAATTTAAATGGAGATGAACCGATAAATATTATTGCATTCGTTAAATCTGTGATTTAACTTCCAAACTAAATTTACTTCTTCATTATCCTTTTAAATACAAGTTTAAATGGGTTAAAGAAAATTTAGATTAATTGGGTTAATTTTATTTCCTTTTATTTTGTTCAGGTGATATATTCAAATGTACAATCGATTAATTCATTTTTTTAATTCAAAAGCAAGAAATTCATAAAAATATTTCTAAAATTTGAACCGATATAGTTAATGAAAAATCATTCCTATTTTTTCTTCATAAATTTTTTTGCTTACACACATACATAAAATTAAACGAGGCCCATTATGAATAGAAGAAAGAGAATAAACTAGTGGGATCTCCATTCATTTTTACGTGAGTTTAACAGAAAAAAAAGAAACTATAACAACAATGAAATATTAAACCAATAATTAATATAAGACCTTGTTCTACTTGCGCAATCATGAGCTAATTCATTTTTTTAGGGAAAAAAGTTTCCGATATTATTTTAGACAACTTTGTCTAATGTTCATCGAAATGATGTCGTTTTGGAGTTGAAAAATTAAAAAATTAGAATGATAAAAACTATTATAACCCTGAAATAAATTAAAATTACAAAAACACCATGATTTCTGTCCCAAAACGACGTCGTTTTAATGAACATTAAATAAAGTGTCTAAAGTAACATCGGAAAAACAAACCCTTCATTTTATTCTCCAGCCAACATGAATCGTTAATAGCGTTAACTTTTAAAAATGAAAAATACGATAAGGTAAAACAAGATCACTTCGAATGTGTTGCAAATTAGTGTTTTTAATTTTAATATGACTTTATGGTAAGCTTATTATATTATGGAGTTTGTATTATTATCTTAGGAAATATGTTACTTTTTTAATATTCTAAGATTTTACTTATTTTTTATTTTAGTATTTAAGAGAAAAGGAATTTAACTCAACTCCGAATCTATTTTAGCGTTTACTTTGGATTGAAATGTTTAGAAGAAAAGGAAGAGAGGCAAACAAATTTATTTTTAAGTACATATTTTCATTAAGGGTAAAGGATTTCTCCAATCACCGGATATAAAGTTATCTCCGGTGAGTTTAAAATGACGTCATTTTGGGACGGAAATCAAAGTGTTATTGTAATTATAATATATTATAAGGTTATATTAGTTGTTATCATTATAATTTTTTAATCTTATAACTCCAAAACGACGTCGTTTTGAGCTCACTGTAGATAACTTTACCTCCGGTGACTGGAAAAATATTTTTCCCTCTTCATTATTTGAGAATTTTTTAAAAAGAAGATGAATAGAATATGATATTATCGTGTGCAACATTCAGTCATCTTTATTTTTATAAACACGGAATAACTCCCTTGATTTTTAAATAAAATATTAATTACAATAAAAATAATTTTTTCTTCTGAATTCATCAATCCAAAGATATCTAAATTTTGAGTATAGTTTGAGCTAACAAATTATTGACCCAAGTTTTCTGAATTTATTTATACATATAGATTTTAAAAATATTAATTTTATATTATTTATTTGATGATTTTTATTAAAAAGTCTTAAACTAATTTTCATGAAAAGATTTGAAATTTATTGCAATTTAAAATAGATGAATGTTTGTTTTAAAACAATGTTTATATAAACTAAAAAAAATATTAATTATAATAATCGATCGTGATATCTTTGGGCTTACGAGTCGACTGGCTCATTACATACCTGTCTAATACATTGTAGGTCAACCTACGCTGGGTTAGTCCATAATTGGATCAGGTTGAAATATTTTTTAAAATTCATTTTCATTGGTCTTATTCGCATATGTATCTGAATAGGTTCGATCATTAACACTTGAAACAATGACGGTAGATGAATTGCTTTTCTTTCCCCCTAACTTAATAGGTAATGCACTCACTTTTCATTCCAATACACGAAAATTAATTTTCTTTTTGACAATTTAACTTGGGAAAAATAAATCTTATGTTGTAGGAGAATTCTAATCTCATGTCATAGATACATCAAGCGTGAGACTAACGTATTTAAAAAAAAACAAAAAACAAGAAAATGAGTGGCACACCTTTTTATGATATGTGTAGAAAGAGTTTATTTTCGCATACAACATGAGAAAAATAAACTCCAACATAAAATACAGTGAATAGTTTTTCATTCGATTGACAAGTGTTGGAATATAAGAGCATAAGAATTTATATGAAAAAATTGCGTGTTCTAAGGTGTAAGGTAATGAGATCAAATGTACAACCAATAAAGCAGTTGATTGTTGTTCTACGTACGTATTAGTTTAAAGATACATTTGTTAAAAAAAAATTATAATTAGTGGAGCATTCAATCAATCGTAGTTTTTTTTTTTTTAAAAAAAAATACGTACATTATATTTTATTTTACTTTTTAAATATATCTTGAAAAAAATATGATGAAAAATTAATATGTTATATTTTGTATCAATTGATGACTAGATTTGGATGTGGATATAATATATATAGAGTTGATTACTCTTAGATTCTAATGCTTGCTCTAATATATTTGTTTATTGAATGCTATTATTTTGTTTGGGAATTCTATTATTTTGAATTCATGATTAGGGGTGTATTGACTGTATCATAATTTTTGGCAAGTAAAAATCAATTCATGTGCAAGGATTTTCATAAATTACTATGGGTAATTGTCACCAAAGCAGGATTACTTATATTGGTTTTTGATTTTTTTTTTGTAAAATTTGAGGAATGATTTTCGTTGTTTCATGCAATTTTCTGTCCAAAGGGGATAATTATATGTTATAACTATAAAAATGTTTATGATGAAGTTAATAAAAGTGTATTGGTCTAGGTGATTTGTCTCCTCAAAGAGGGCAAATCTCTGAAGCCAATCTATGCTCCTTGAGCAACCTTTCTTTGAGGTTGTAGAAGAAGTTATTGGAGGCTCATTGGTTTAGGGATCTTGGTTTAAACCTTGGTTTGTGTATTTGCCCAAAACGGAATGTACTATTATGTTAGCCTTTTATGACAACCTATTGTGCTCATTGATTAACCCATCTAAGGTTCTAACCTTGGTAACAAGCTTGGTTAGTGCATTCTGCCCAAAGGGAAATATATTATTATGTTGTCCTCATTATTATATCTTGATTTAATTGAAGGTGTATATTGTCATGTAATTTACTCATATGCATTCCTGTTTTGCCTTAATAATGAACTTCTATGTTAGGTCCTTTAAATAAATTTGAGTACATGTATTTGTGTTTATCAATTGTGAGATATTTTGGAACTCAGTATCATTGAGACCATTATGCCTATGGTTGACACTATAATAGAGTTTGAGACATGATATTGAGATTTTGGAACTCAATATTGTTAGGACCACCATGCCTGATTGACACTATATTAGAGTTTGAGACATGATTTTGAAATTTAGTGTCGTTAGAACCATCATGTCTGTGGTTAACACTAGGGATGGCAAAGCGGGCTTCCCGCCTCGCCCGTGCCCGCCATAAGCCCGCCAAAAAGCGGGCTGGCCCTCCCCGCCCCGCCTGTGAAAGTGGGCAAGAAAACTCAGCCCGCCCAGCCCCATTTGGGCGGGCGGGGCGGGCAGCCCGCCAAGCTCGTGAGATTTTACGCTAAAAAAAATTAAAAAATCCAGCCCAGGCGGGCTTGGCGGGCGGCGGGCTTGCGCCCCGTTTGGCGAGCGGGCCGGGTCAGGCCGGCGGGCTGAGCCCATTTTGCCATCTCTAGTTGACACTATATGAGAGTTTGAGACATAATGGTGTTGTTAAGACTACACGGCATGTGGTCGACACCATATTTGATTGTATGATGGTTTTTGTTAAATCATAGAATTTCTCTGGCTTTAAGGCATTTGAGAGAAATTTGAGGACTGACAAAGAATATAGCAGTTTGGCTATTATTGGATTACATTGGCATGCTATTTTCTTGCTACACTCCACACTAATGTTTAGTCGACAAAGTCAAGTAACATTTGTGACCATGGAAGGTCTTATATCGGTAAAGGATATAATCACCGTTTGACTTTAGTTCGATGAAGTCTTTTCAGATAACCCAACCTGCATCATGTGTTTTCTCAAAATGTGGCCACATTATAAAATTTAGTCCTTAGCCCGAGAGTCATTTTCATACAACTTGGTTTTTTTTTTTTTTTTTTTTGCCCAAGTGAGAGAATGTTAGAATTTTTTATAATTATTGTGGGCTTCAATCATTTGTAATTTTTCTTATTTTAATAAAAGCAAGTTATGTCATGATCCATATGGGGGTACAATATAAAGCCCATTTAATTAAATGATCCTTTGATTGTTGTAATCAGGGAGTAGTGTGAATTGCAGAGGAAGATCCTGGTCTTTTCAACCTTGCAAGAGCATCATAGCAAACAAGAAGCAAGAAAGCCTCCAAGAAATCAAGAATCTTGTCTTCAACACGTAAGCTTTAAATCTTTTGGTGTTCTAATTTCATATAACCCTATTTGCAATTTCTAACAACATTTGCAATGGATAAGTATTTGTATTAGTAATGTTTTCTATGTTAAGAAAGGTGTGACGTAATAAACTTTGGTTATGTGTGATCTGATTCTTAAAAATTCAACCCTTTGTATATGCAGTTAGTGTATAAAGTATGGTGTGAATATAATGAATCTCGATAAGGAAGGACATACCATGATTAATGGTGTAATGCCGTGATTTGTGATGAGATTAGAATTTTAGGGGATTAGATGTGTATTTAATATTAGATAAGGGTGAAGCTACTCTTTTATCTTTAATTAATTAATGAAAGATGAGGATGAATAGGCCATAAACGTAACATTGGTATCCTTATCAGTTCAACAAGAATTGGGCGAGATCGCACATAGTTGAATCTGGTTCAATAACGTCTTTGCTAGAATAAGTGTTGCAAGATGATGACTTAACATGATGCTATGCAAGATGGAGGGTTTGAGGCTGAATGTTCTAATTCACTGGGACAAACGTGGGGGTTACCTGTCAAGTACTTCAACGCTCAAGTTATAGAGTGGTTGATGGTCCTGATTATGCCACCTTAATATGGTGGCGATATTTAATCTTATTGGTCAGCTGAAGTGGCTCTAGCAGACTATCCCGTCTGCGAGATATCTATTTGTAGGCTATGCCTTATAGATGTAGGTAGAACTAGATATTTCTTACTCAGTCATTATCTATTAGGGTGGTAGTAGAGCCCTGAGCTACTAATGCCATATGGCCATAAAATCCTGAGTTGTTGATATTGTATGTTAGAATAACTGCAGGATGATATTGACGCGGGATGGTCGTGTTTTCCTAACCTTAAAGTCTGAATTGTAAGATCCCTTGGGCGATTCATGAACTTGTCCTTATATCTCACGTGAGGTTGATGGACATCAGTATTGATTCATATTTAATACTAACGATAGCTCCTACGAATTTTGTTAAAATGGAATGGCGTAGACTAGATGGGGTTCTCATTTTGAACTTTCACAAGGGTGCTGAGGCTGAATTGACACAGCTAACATGTATAACTGGAAAATATCGGACTGTGTGGCAAATGAAACTGTTACATTAAGTAATCGTGCCCACTCATCATGATCATAGACAGTAGGAAACTGTATAGTAATTTTCAGCTGCAGCGAACAATGATTAAAATTTAAATACATCATAACAGATAGGAAATTCGTAAGTACTAAGTGAAAGGTTGAAAGGGAATTAAGCTGCTAACATATGTATAAGGAAAATAATTACTATTCTTTTGGTTGAAAATGGTTATTACAATTATGTTTGAATTATTGAAAAGTTTTTTGTAAATTTTATAAGTAATAATTTGTGAAATTATGCAGATTTATTGGCGTAACTGTCTGTCTATATAGTATGATTGATCGAATTTCTAAAAAGTTTTTGCATATTTGTAAATATACGGTGAGGATATTATCTTTAGTATATTTAGCTAGCTTTTTGTATCCACTAAACCGAATCTCTTCACGTAATTGTTGGGTTTAAGTATGCTTTTTTCGTTTAAGCCCAATAATTTTAGTGAGAGTGAACACAAAGACTAATTCTAACCCATGAAGTTTAGGGTTAGTTTTGGATTGGGCAGGGTATATAAGCACACTTTTCTCCCTTTTCCTCTTAAGGTTACTGACATCAGAAACACAACCAAAGAGACAAACGTTCATCATCTGAACGATTGCCCACACGACCCCCTGATCCCCTTGAGTCATAGCCTGGAAGATCAACCGTATAACCGGTTTGCGACCGTTCGTGGTGTATTTCTGCAAGATCGTGAGGCTTGACAAGGAGAACTTAATGTGAGAAGTCGTCACGCCATCAGCAATTTGAGCAGCAGAAGGAATATGATGAATTGAGATTTGCTTGGTCAGAACTTTTTCACGAACAAAATATAAGTCCAATTCAAAGTGCTTGGTCCTAGAATGAAACAATGGATTTGCAGACAACTGAACAACACTCAAATTGTCACAATAAATTGTTGGAGTTGCTGGAAGAGTGACTTTGAGTTCAGAGAGAAGAAATTTGACCCAAGTAAGTTCAGCCACTGTTGCAGCAAGACAGCGGTACTCAGCTTCTGTGCTTGACCGACTCACAACGGCTTGCTTTTTAGAGGACCAGTTGATTAGATTCCCACCAAAATAAATGCAGTAACCAGAGGTTGATCTACGGTCATCTGGATCAGAGCCCCAGTCAGAATCACAGTATGCTGTGAGATGAAAATGAGAGGAAGATTTGAGAGAGAGGCCGAGAGTTAAAGTGCCCTGTAGATAGCGAAGTATCCGCTTTACTGCCTTCCAATGAGTGTCCAGAGGAGTGTGCATAAACTGGCAGACTTTATTAACACAGTAGGAGATGTCAGGCCTAGTTACAGTTACATATTGGAGTGCACCAACTATCGACCGATATAAGGTGGGATCAGAGAAGGCAGAACCTGTTTTGGAAGATAATTCTAGGCCAGAAGCCATGGGAGTGGGCATGGGCTTGCAATCAGTCATCCAGCTTTCTTGAGAAGATCTGTAATATATTTTGATTGACTCAGATTGAGATTACCAGAGGAATCCTTCTTAGCTTCAATACCCATAAAATAATGAAGTTGTCCAAGGTCTTTAAGAGCAAAAACTTGGTTGAGTTTGTAAATGAGAGAGTTGATTATAACAACGGAAGAGCCAGTGATCAGAATATCATCAACATATACAAGTACATAGGTAGTGGAAATAGCAGTGAAGGAAACAAATACAGAGGAGTCACACTTAGTAGAAGTGAAGCCAAGAGTGTGCAATGTTGTACTAAGTTTGTCAAACCAAGCACGAGGAGCTTGCTTTAAGCCATAGAGAGCTTTAGTGAGTCGACAAACCTTGGTTTTATCACCAACAGAAAATCCTTGAGGCTGCTGCATATACACGGTTTCACTTAAATCGCCATTTAAGAAGGAATTGTTTACATCAAGTTGATGTATGGGCCACTGTTTAGACAGAGCAAGAGTAAGAACAATACGGATTGTAGCTGGCTTCACCACAGGACTGAAAGTTTCAGCATAGTCAAGTCCTTCACGTTGGTGGAATCCTTTGGCAACTAGTCTTGCTTTGTATTTTGAAATAGATCCATCTGGATTGTACTTGGTTCTGAAAACCCATTTACAGCCAATGGGTATTGACGGTCCTCAAAAGTTGAGGTCCATTAGATACATATTGTTCCAGCAAGCCCAAGTTTTGATTACAAATCACTCTCTTTAACCTCCTTCTTCCATGAGGAGCAATTGTTTTAAAAAGCAGACCAGAGCAATACTTGAAACGAGAATTAGAGTAGGCTTGGAGAAAATTAACATTATCTTTTTCACATATGATTATTGGGTTAATTTGTTTTGATCAGGAAACCTAAGACCCAACAAGAGGAGCTGCACATTTAGGAAAGAGAGAGGGATGCTGCGCAGAAGGGAGCATAAAGCCTGCTACAGTACATGAAGCAAATAAAGGAAGCAATCAGGAGCCTCCACGTCAGCATCAACAGAGAAGGTGGAGGTGTCTCCCTGCTACAGTATAGAAACAGGAAAAGGAAGCAATCAGGAGCCGCCAC
Source organism: Gastrolobium villosum (assembly GCA_032173675.1). Lineage (NCBI taxonomy): Eukaryota > Viridiplantae > Streptophyta > Magnoliopsida > Fabales > Fabaceae > Gastrolobium > Gastrolobium villosum. The sequence goes on from JAVKPL010000268.1 coordinate 111,903, forward strand.
ATCAGCTATAGCAGAAATAGTGGACATGTCTCCCTGATCCCAGAATTCTTACGCACAAAGAGAAGCCAAAAGCAAGGGGATCACTTCCATCAAGTGCTGCGCTGGCAAGGAGCAAAGCTGCTATTGGAGAGTATACCTATGAAGAGCTGAGTTGGCAAGGAGCAGAGCTACCATCGGAGAGGATTTGAAGAAAGCACAGCCCTTGATGAAAGGAACAGTGAGGATTAAATGAAGGGCTCTATAAAAGGAACATAGCAAACAACCAAAAGAGACAGACATTCTAGGATAGTTTTATTATTCCTTTTGTTTTTCTTTAGTAAAAATGCTCACTAGGAGCTAACTTTCTTTAAGTAGGAAAGGTTCCATAGAAGTAATCCCTTTTGTCTTAGGATAACTTTGTAAGGAACAAATATTTTATAAATGAAATCTGAGTTGCTCTTTGGTTTAATATATTGATTCTGTGAAACCCCTTGGGCTGCAACCTCATCCTGGGACCACTCGGTCGATGAGACACTGACAGGGGCGTGTGGAGCAGTCTCAAGATCTTGGGGTAGTTTAGCCTGAAGAAAGGAGGGAGAAACACCCGAAATGAGGAGCATTTCCATGTGAATCCATGCTCTTTTGAGAAGGCAGCATGGTTTCCTTGTGTGTAACTCTAAGACCTCTGGAGTAAGGTGAGAGTAAGGCCTTGCTCTCTTCTTACCCTAAGGCAAAGTAAAGGAAGGAGCAGATTCCACTTATAAAATATGCTACCAAGCAGGGTTAACCAAAGGGATGAAAATATGGAGCCCGTAAATACGTACTTAACTTTCTTAAAAATCAACCCCACATCAATCTTTTGTTGCAACTCTTTTCACAATATTTTACTTGTGTTTGCACTATTGATTTTACTCTCATCTCACTGATTACTTTTGAACTACTTCAAATTGATGCCTTCATATTTGATGATCATACTAAGTTATCACCGCTCTCATCTAGGTTCAGAATGATTAACATTGTTTAACTAGCTGACTAGAGATTGCTCTTTGTGAAGCTTGGTCGAGAATAGTTGCTTTTCTTTATTTTAGTTTTACAAATTAAGTTTCCTTGAACGTTTCTTACTTCACAATTGCTCCCTGAGGACGATAAATCTGGGGCTATAACACCCTATATTGCTTGACACGTACGCTTGCATATAGTCGAAGAGGGTTGCTCTCAGTCAGAGAAAATTGCTCCTATTGGCAAATCTGACTGTTATTCTGTGCTCTTGCTCCTACATTATAAATTATTCCCGAGCAGCTCGCGGTTCGACCAAGCAGGTATGCAATCAGAAGGCAGAGTCACAAGCTGCCATGTGTTGTTGCAAATTAGAGCTTCATATTCATCTTTCATTGCCTTGTGCCAATGAGGTAGAGCAATGGCTTGAGCAACTGTAGAAGGCTCAAGAGAAGTAAGGTAAGCCTTTGGTTTGAATATCCCTGCCTTAGATCTAGTGACCATTGAATGCTGATTAGTAGGATCTAATGATGCAAGAGACTGGAAAGCAGCTGTTCTAGAAGGATCTGATGCTGCAAGAGGCTGGGCAGCAGCTATACTAGAAGGAGATAACCTGCAAGAATCAGAAGAAACGGGCAAGGACGAACCAGTAGAAAATACAGCATTAGAGACACTCAAATTAGGATTAGTAGGTGGTTGAGTAGTGACTACAGTAGGTATGGCTGGATTAGGGGCAGGAAAGGAAGAGGATAGAGATTGTGTAGGTGATGTCAATATTTTTGAAAGGAAAGAGAGTTTCATCAAAGATGACATTACGGGCTATGAACACTTTACCAGTAGGGGATAAACATTTGTACCCTTTGTGTTGACTACAATAACCAAGAAAAGTGCATTGAATGGTACGATAATCAAACTTATGAGTATTGTATGGACGAAGATGAGGATAACAAGCACAACCAAAAGTTTTTAAGAAGTTGTAGTCAGGAGGTTTTTGATAAAGCATTTCATGTGGGGAAATATTTTGAAGTGTGGGTGTTGGAAGTTTGTTTATAATGAATACTGCAGTAAGAAAGGCTTCAGACCAATACTCTTTAGGTAACCTAGAAGCAGCTAGAAGAGCTAAACCAGTATCAACAATATGCCTATGCTTTCTTTCAGGAGTGCCATTCTGTTGGTGTGTATGAGGGCAACTAAGTCTATGGAGGATACCTTGTTTGGTAAGAAAAGAGGAAAATGTGAGGTATTCTTTGGCATTATCAGTTTGAATGGCTTTCAGTTTTGTGTCAAATTACAGTTCAGCCATAGTCTTGAAGGTGAGAAAAGTGGTGAAGGCTTGGGACTTTGTTTGCAAGGGATATAGCCAGGTGTATCAGGTGAAGGCATCAATAAAAAATATGTAGTATTTAGCACTTGTGGTACTTGTGATTGGTGCAGGACCCCAAATATCAGAGAAGACAAGTTCAAGAGGTTTAGTATAGGTACCCAAAGCAGGGGGATAAGGTAATTGATGCATTTTACCCATACAACAAGCACAACAGGTAAAAGGTAAAGTATTATTACTGAATGAAATGTTACAATGATGAAGTACACGCTTAACTGTGGGTAAAGATGCATGACCTAGTCTACCATGCCACAGAGATAAAGTGCTATCAATTTTGGACAAGGAAGTATTGTTGTTTACAGAGGAAGGTACATGCTTATTTGAAACAGTATTAAATGCCATGTGAGATTGAATCTTCACTCCTTCAAAGGCATAGAGGCCATTCTTAATTGTTCCTCGGAGAAGAATCTCCTTGGTGGCCTGGGATTTCATAAAACAACAATCAACATAGAATTCAAAGAAAACATTATGATCTCTTGCAAATTGAGATACACTGAGTAAATTTTTGGACAGTCCAGGTACATGTAAAAGATTAGGTAGGTTAAAAGAAATAGAATTGGATGGTGAGTGAAGGATTGAGTGTCCAAAATGCTTTATTTTCATAGAGGAACCATTACCTATTTGGGCTGAATCCTGTCCAGTATAGCTGGCCTTTGACATAAGGTTGCTTGGGTCTGGAGTGAAGTGATTAGTGGCCCCTGAGTCTGGGTACCACGCTTGATCAAAAGCAGAAATGAAATCTGCTTCATCAACAGCAGTGTTAAGGTTGCTTGTTTCAGCTATGTTAGCTTGCATGGTTGAGTTGTGTCTGCCTCCATTTCCTTTAGCTTGATCTTGAGGATTAGGAAAGTTCTAGTTGAAACGATGAAAGCAATGCCAAGCAACATGGCCAGGTTTACCACATACTTGACATAAAGGTCTTCCACTGTTGTGATATCCTCTGCCTCCTCTATTGTTCCTTCCTCCACGATAATAGCCTCGACCTCTATGAAAGAAATTTTGATTTCCTCCTCTATTGAACACTTGTTCTCTGTTGTATGGCAACCTTTGAGCAATATGTGCTTGTAGATTATTTGCAATAGGCTTCGATCTTTTCTCTATGCGCTCTTCTTGAGCCATCAAGAGAGCTTCTATCTCAGATACAGTGTAAGCATCCGTTCTTGAGTAACAGAGGTAACAAAAGAATCATATTCTTCACTTAAACCATCAAGAATTACATCAATGTGTTCTTCTACAGACACTGACGAACCTGTGGCAGCAAGAGAATCAACAATTTTCTTCACTTGGAGAAGATAGTTTGAAACTGGACCTTCCTTCTTGATGTTCTTTAGTGCAATCTTGAGTTGCTTCACCTTTGCTCTTGTTTGCGAAACAAAAAATTCATCAAGTTTCTTCCAGATCTGGTAGGAGGAGTCACAACCTACCATTCTTGTGTACAAGGTCTCAGACATGGATGAAAGTAGCCAAGACATCAGAAGTTGATCTTGTTGTTCATATAGCTCTGTTTCTGCATTTGTTTCTTCAGATCTTTCGCTCTGAGAAGTTCTTTCAAGCTCTGTTGTGATGAATCGTTGAAGTTTGAATCCTTTTATGGTGGATAGCGCTTGCTGTTTCCACGAAAGAAAATTTGTCTCATCAAGCATGAACGAGACTGGATTTGAGAACGTGTGCAAAAAATTGTTGGTGGTGGACGATGACGCCATGGATCGATCTAAGCTCTGATACCATAAAGGTATCAGAACCAGAAATTAAAAGATGAAGAGAAAGGGGATCTAGGGTTCAGAGAGAGAAATAAGAAATGCACATATTGATTAAACAATACAGAAAAGGTTTTCTTAACATATACAATTGAGCAATGTGTAAATATATAGGGACCCACAAGGTGTTGATGAGTCATCTATACTAATCTAATTAACTGCCAGCTAATCAGTTATACTAAAAGACTTTGTATTCTATCACTAATCAACATTCTCTCTTTTTTCTCTTTTTTTAAATTTTTTTTAACATTTTCTCTTTTTGATTCAATGATAATTAAATAGGTAGTAAGTTAGTAGTAAAAAATTTTGATAGTAAAAATATCCTCCCTCATCTGTACATAATGTGAGATTGTGAGGTGAGGTTGTATTTGAGTTTCTATGGACCAATAGTCCAATGAAAAGGTGGCTGTGAGTAATTCCTCCCTAATGTTTCCAGTAGAATAAGGGGGCGGTGTACCCCTATTGCTCATGCCAATGGAGATGAAGACTCTCCTTATATAAATGATGGTCGTCAAGAGACCGAAAGAAATCTAGGAATTTTCCATAATAAATAGACCCAGGGATAATGAACCTGAACTCAAACAGTATATCTAGATTAAGTTATAAACACATAAAAATATGTGGCATGCATATAAAGAAAAAAGAGAGAAAAAAATGAGCTTATTTATGTGTATATAGAAAATAAAATTATCTATACTTACCAAAAAAAATTATCTCTTGTAATACAAGAAATGCTAATCCTCAAGTTAAATTAGGAAAATATATTTGATCATAAAGTAAGTGATTATCAAATAAGTAGTGTTTTTTTGTTCGTGGTCCATGAAAATAAGTATTTTAAAAGTTTTCATACGCTACCAACGGTGTGCAACAAAGGACAGTTTGGGCCTATATTAAAGGTTGAAAATATTTCACTAAATCAACGCATGCATATTTCTTAAGCTTTAATAGCTGAAACTTTAATGTTCACTCAAGAATAACTAAAGCTTAAAAAAATTGAGCAAAATTGCATTGTTGAACACTAGTAAAATTAGTGATTAGAAGCTTTATAAAAAATTATAAAACGTAAAATCATAATGTAAAAAATCGTAAAAAATTTGTAAAAAGTAACAGCTATTGTCATAATATTAAGTAAAATCATTTTAATGAAAAAAATCGTAAAAATCATAAAATTATAGTGATAAATTGAGATTTTGACAACAATGCTATTGATTGGTGATTACTGCTCTATAAGATAAATTAATATACACCGCAAAATTAAGATAGTAATGTGTGAGCAGTATAACTATTGTCATATTATTTATTAAGCCGTAAACAATGAAAAAACGCCCGTAAATAAATCCAAAATCGGTACATTTGTAAATAAAAAATTTATAAATAAATAAGTGATTATTCCTTTAACAATCAATACAAAACTGAACAGATAATAGATATTTATAGATAGGAGAAGGATATATTTATAAATTTTTTTATAATTATATTAAGTATGACTGATCATGCACTTTTAATTAATATATGACCGGTTAGACATAATATAATTTATAAAAAATTGTAAATAAAAAATTTATAAAACCCATAATATATATATAAATATATGAAAAAATTTTTTTGTCTTTAGTGGTAGTTAGGGAAGCCAAAGTCCAAAAGTACAATTTAGTTTAGTTTAATAGCACGTGATTCCATGACATTGCTGAATTCATAATCTCGTCCAAAATCCGCGACTCGTTTTGTAACAGGCTAACAGCTGGATATACGCATAACGCATACTTTGAAAGTTCCAACGACTAAGCTACTCCCAACACGTTGTTTAATTTGTTAAAAAAATAAAAGATCGCATAGCATAAAAAAATTCGTATTTTATTTATCTTTTAAAATAACATAAATATTAGGTTTCAATATATTTTTTTTTAAAATGGCATAAAATTTAAAATTGTTATTATTTGTTGAACTAAATTCTAAAATTTTGTCCATAAATTAAAAAGAAAAAATTAATAACCCTTATTTTCATCTTTTAACTTTATTGTGTGTAATATAATTTATAACAAAAAATATTGTAATAAATTTTATATTATTTTATTCAATACCCATACTCATCCATATTAAAAGAAAATATTACAAAAAAAATTAAACATACGCGCGCGCATCAATGAATCATCATAAAACAACAATAACATAGCAAATCATTCTTTTAACTTATCCACTTATATTTACTTTTCTGTACTGTTTTTCTATGTTCATGAAATGTACCTCAGGAAAGATAAAACTGCAGCGCCACCGTCCCAATCCGTACATACGCGTACACCGTAGGTAAGCAACGTAACAACAAACAACCCCACAATTTTTATTTTTTTTTCAGTTAGAGAAATTTTAAATTTTGAACACCATATCCAAAACAAATACTACATCATTTCTCTTTATACAACAAAAAAATAATGGTTTTGGACAGGCCGCATGACCTTGCTCGGTTATAGTAATTTGTTGCATGGCAAAGTTTCAAACATTTGCCGGTTGGAAGTCGTTGTGAATGCAAAGTCTTTGGTTCAAATTGTTGTAAATGTAAAAAAATATTATTGGGAGAGTCAGTCTCGTAATCATGACGTTAACAAAATTGTCTCCATAAAAAATATTTGTGATTTATCCAAAAAAAAGTTCCAAACATTTAACACATAAAGTGTGTGACTCCAAAATACATGTGTTCCTTCATATTTTTTAGACACGCATGACAGCTCTTTGACCCATTTGGAGTTTTTAACACTTTAATTTTTTTTTAATTTGATATTTGATTTAGGTATTTATCAATAGGGATCATTGAGTGACGCGAGGGGGACCCAGTGGCATTGACTACCGCATCCCTCCCTCGCCACACTCACATTCTTTTTGGGTTAAAAGAATAAAAAATTAAAATGAGAAAGACTATTATAATCTTGAAATAAATTATAATTACAAAATACATTGATTTCTGCCTCAAAACGAGGTCATTTTGGATTCAATGTAGTTAATTTATCTACATTGACTACAGAAAAAATAAACACTTTATTATTTTGCAAAATGTATAGGCAAAAAGGTTTTTTTCCCTTCCTTTTCATATATAGTCATTTTTGTCTGTGTGCACATTATCATTTTTATCTTATTCAAGCTCCCTATTCTGATTTTCATATTCAACAAAGCGAATCCACGCCTTTGTCTTATTTTTCCTCATTTCCTTTAACTTTTCTATAATTTTGGGTCCATATATAGTTCTCGCTATATTTTCTTATACTCAAGAAATTTTCACTGCTAACCATATATATCTTTTTGGTACAATATTGCATTTTGTGCTTTAATGTTACTTAGAGAAAAAGAATCTAATAGAAGAATAAAATTCGAGTCCGAGTCTTAAAACGAGTTTTACAGGTATATATGTCCTTTTACTGATTCCACGATTGATTAATTTGAGAGTGAAAGAAGTTATACATGTTCTAGAAGAAGAAACTAAACAAAATAAAATGTTACTATTACCATAACCATGTGGTTGGGTGGTAGGTAAAAGAGCACCGCCGTTTACTTTTTAGCGCATATATACTTCCGAGCCTAGTAAACAAAACATAATTTATTTTTATTTGTTTGATTTTGCAATTCTTTTTTAAAAATTCTTTAACATTTAACTCATTATTCATATATAATTCTTCAATTTTGAAAAAGAGTAGATTTTACACGCTTTGGTACAAAACCATCACTTTTAATTTGAGCAATCATTCTTCTGAATCTTACAATACTCATTTCTTTTTTCTTTTATGCTAAATAACTCTTAGTTTCATTTACACACCTCATTAGAGGAGTAAATGGGTTAGCCAAGGTTAGATTTTGGTCTAAATAGGTGATACTTATCTAAAATATTTGTAGTCTGATCTGATCTATTAACTTGATGTAAACTAAATTATATGCTTAATCTGATCTATATTAAAAAATAAAAAAGTCTAGACTAAACATGTTAGTCCATTTAAACATATCAAACCTTCAATATGTATAAAGAATATAAATAAAATAATATTATTATTAATTATCCATCCTCTTTAAACATATTATTTAAATATTTATTTATTTTAATTAAATTAAAATAAATAATAGGACTATAACAATGGTCGTGCTATAAACTAAAATAAATAATACGATGTAAGGCAAACCATGTAAAAGTTAGAAAACATACTATTTTATGAACGGGCTTTTTTAAAGACTTGAACTTATTCTATTTTATTGAATATATTAAATTAAATTTGACCTGAAATAGACCGAGCCATAACTATAGACTCTACTAATAAGCTGTTTGACTAATTTACACTTCTCCCCAATACTTCGATAACAAACATAGACTATAAAACGGTCTTACTTTAAAAATTAAAACTAATGAAAATGAGTAAGCTAGCAAAAATGACTGTTTTTTGTTAAATAGTAATAATATTAAAGTTTCTATGCAAAATACAACGCAATTGAAATTGAAGGGTTTATTAATTCAACTATATTAAAATTCAAGTCCCGGAAATAATTTACCATGTGACATCACACAAACTCAATAATACAAAAGCCAAGTAAACGTACCTATTGCTCTCTCATTGACAGCATGTTCCCCACTTACGTAACCACCAGGAAGCTTACCTCTTCTTCTTCTTTCCCTTCATATATATGATCCCATCACTCCCTCTCTTGTTCTATAACACTCAATCACTCACTACTAACCCATTCAATGGAAGAAACAAGCAGCACGCAGGAATGTGTCATCACCCCAACAACCTATAGAGGGGTTCGCAAGAGAAAATGGGGGAAATGGGTGTCAGAAATCAGGGAACCTGGTCAGAAAAAAAGAATATGGTTAGGGAGTTATGAGGAACCACAAATGGCAGCAGCAGCATATGATGTTGCATCCTTGCACTTCAGAGGACAACTTGCAAAGCTTAACTTTCCTGAATTGGCTGAGACTCTGCCACGACCCGCAAGTTCTAGAGCTGAGGATGTTCAACTTGCAGCTCAACAAGCAGCATTCAAGTTCAAAAGACCAATAACATCATCATGTGAGGGAAGTGGCACTAATAACAATAAGGATAATGACGTGGTTCCTGCGAGGGTGGGGTTGTCACCGAGTCAAATTCAAGCCATCAATGAGTCTCCATTGGATTCACCAAAGATGTCGATGCAAATGATGGCAGAGGCACTCAAGTTTGGGTTTGATGAGTCATCTATGATGCATTATCGTGATGATGTTTTAGAGTTGAGTGGATGGGAAGATATACAGCATGAGTCCTTATGGGACTATTAAATGAACCCTTGATTTAGGGTCCAATATATTAAAGCAGCATATTGTTAATTTGAGTTAGACTAATTCAATGAAGCAAAAAGATTTGTTATTGGTCAAGTGCATATTTTATATGTTCCATTTGTTTTATCTTTTGCTTCTCTACTTGGATGTATTTGTGTATTATTTTATATGCTCACAGGTTAGCTCGCGCCAGGTATAGGAAAAATAAAATCTAAACCAAACATGTAAAGTTGAATTAAATTACAATGGAGTGGACACTTTTTTTTTTTTTTTTGAATAATGACACTGAAATTTGAAGTTATAATTTCATTTAAATTATTCAAATCTCTCGTTTCTAGACCAATATTAATGACATCAAAGAACAAATTTTCATCGCTAACTTGAACCAAATTAATAACATGTCGCTTGTGCGTTAGATGGATTTAAGTCATTGGATCTTTTTTTAAGCTAAAAAAAAAACTAGATCATATTCAGGGAAGGTCGTATTCAGTTAATTTATTTATTTTTCAAATGCAACGGGCAAAAGATTTTATTTTAAATCAAATTTTACTTATAATCGATTGTCACATCGAGGTAATTGTTCATATATCGAATTTCCACAATCCGTTAACGTCTTTGTATTTTTATTTATTTTTTATTTCTGCGTAACCAATTAATTAAAGTAGATTGTTGAACGAGTTCTTTGTAAAAAGAAATGGAGGTTAGGAGGAGAACAATGTAGAAATCATTTTCGTAGCCAGCCGAATCTATATGGACCCTAATGGACATGACTTTTGTAACGAAGTTACCATTGACATTTGACTGTCACGTGTCTAACATAAACATTAATTAGTGCAGTATCCGTGCGATGCACGAAGGAAAAAGATCTACATTTTTATCGGTGTCTGTCGTTGGTTAATCACTAAAAGAAAGAACCGTGTCAGTATTTTATGCAAATAAAAATTAGTTATGTACTCTATAATTGATTATTTTCATATAATTTAAAAAAAATATAATTATAAGTGTAATTTTACATCGGTTTTAAGTATATATATATATATATATATATATATATATATATATATATTCAATTATTTGGTGAATATGTCATTTTTTGCATTTAAATTTCAAATTTATTTGTTATCAATTTTTTTTTTCAAATTTATATTATTTTTTATCCTCTATACATATATTGTTATAATTTTAAATATATATTTTTAATTTAATATGTAATTTTATAATAAAATTTAATTTATTATATATGTTTTTTACTGTAGAAATATTAATTACTGAACTCTTTTCCTGCCCAATAAACATAATAATAACACAACATAACAACCCCTACACACAAATGATAACAACAGCATTTGCTTATAAAAAAACCGAAAATAATAACAACACAACAACCCCTACACACAAATGAAGAAAAGAAAAAAGAAAGCGCAAGCAAGCCAGAAAAAGAAGAAGCAACACTTCCCTATTTATACAAAAACTCAATGTGCTATTTAAGAAGCACCACTCAATGGATTAAAGATATTTCTTGAAAACAACCAAATCAATAACCCCAACATTTTCCAAGGCAGAAAGTAGTGGGATGTAGATGCATTAAAAAATTGAAATACAATTAAAGCTGCACCACCTTAAAGCAAAATTAATTAATTACGATTTTAATTTAAAATAATTTAAAAGTTTCTATAAAAGGAAAAAATTTAAAATGAAGCAGTATGAACACAAACCTGAAATTGCATGAGAAGAGGACACGTCAGCAAAGTTTCCAACAAATGGTTTTGCTTTAGAATATATATAAATTTTGAAAAGTAGGCTAATTAACCGAAGTGCTTTTCTTTGGAATAATAAGAATAACCATGTGTGTGCTACAAAAGTGTGTCAATCAGATCTTCAAACGCTAGTCTATATATATGCCTTTAGTAAGGATGTTTGTTGCTTGCTCTTTGCGGTAGAAACCACATACACACATTCTCATTATCTAGCTTTTCTTTAATGAAGTGATAGCCAATTTTTACATGTTTTCTTCTATAATGGTGAATAGGATTTTGAGCAATGCTAATACCAGCTTTGTTGTTATAATATAGTTTAATTGGTATGGAATAACAAACTTTAATTCTTCAAGAAGTCTTTTCAACCAGACTTCCTCCCAAACTCCATGAGCTAGAGTCCATAATTCTGCCTCAACATTGCTTCTTGTAACTATAGTCTATTTTTTACTCTTGAAAGTGACAAGGTTTCCCCACAAGTAGGTGCAATTGCTTGAGGTGGGTCTTCAATCCACAGATGAACCAGCCCAATCTACATCGGTGTAAATTTCAATCATCCTATTAAACCTATTTTTGAAATATAGTACTCTCTCAGGAGTGTTATTAAGGTACTTAAGGATCTTGTGGATAGCACCCAAGTTTTTCTCCCTAGGTAAGTGCATGAATTGGCTAACCATGCTTACTGTAAAACCAATGTCAGGTCGAGTGTGTGTTAAGTTAACCAGTTTTCCAATTAATCTCTAATATTATTTCATGTCTATCTCTTTTCCATCTTCAATGCCCAACTTAGCATTAGGTTCTACATGGATATCGGGTGACTTGCATCCTAGCATACCTGTCTCCTGCAAGAAGTCAAGGATATACTTCTTCTGCGTAATAGTGATTCCCAACTTGCTCCGAGTCACCTCAATTCCAAAAATATATTGAAGGTTTCCAAGATCCTTCAGTTCAAACTGGTATACTTGATATTTTTTCCAAGATCCTCAACTCTCTGTCTCTCTCTTCGATCATAGTTAGTGGCTCTCTCTCTGGCACGATGGTTGTTAGCCTCACCTAGGGTTAGCAAAATAGGCCAACCCGGTCCAATCGTATTCAACCCGAAAAAACGAGTCGGGTTAGGATTGACCCGAAAAAAGAAACGAGTCAGAAAACCCAACTCAGCCCGACCCGAGCCGGGTTAGGGTTGACTCGCGAGTTGGCTTGATAATCAGGTCGCGGGTTGGCTCGGATAAAAGCTCGCGGGTTAGCTCGGAAAAAAGCTCGGGGCTCACTCAAAAAAAACTCGCGGGTTAACTCGAAATAATGTCAAAGGGTTGGCTAGCGGGTTAGTTAGCTTGAAATATTGCCGATGGATTCGCTTGCACGTTGGCTAAAAAAAATTAGTTGTCGTGGATGGAGTCATGATTTGAATTCTCGAATTTTTTGATAAAAGTTTTAGCAATAATGAGTTCTTTTAAATTCTTTTCTCCATTACTTTATGTCTTTCAAGGTATAGCAATAACACAATCCACATATAAAAGATTATCATACTCAAATACTTATTCAGAATCCATCCATGTATCTAATAACAAATTTCCAGAATTTCCTTCCTCTTCATGCTAAGTTATTGCTCACTAATACTGAAAGTTAGACCGAGTTTAACATACTTCTAAGCATATGTTAGATTATAATAGTCTGAACACAAATTAAGATGCACCTAGCAGAACCATTTCCTGTCACATAACCGCAAGAGCATGGTAAATATATTTAAGTAATCAATAATTCATTTGTAAACTCAACTCAATACATTGATTGACCAATAATTGTTTTTCCTTTCTCCTTATCTCCCTTTGGATACAATTCATCGACCAATACATCGAGCGTAGGGCAGTTTTGATATTAGTACTTTTAAGTAAAAAAAAAAAACCAACCTGTGAGCTAACTCGTTTGACCTGCGGGCTGGCTCGTTTTTGTCCGGGTTGGCTCGTGTTGACAGTTCATTTATGCCAACCCAACCCGACTCATTTGTGACGGGTTGGCTCATTTTTGCTATCCCTAGCCTCACCTGTCAGGTCCAACTGTTCTGTATTTGAATTTTGTTTCTAGTAAACAATTACATATTTTAAAAATGGGAAAGATTATATTTACAAACTTTTTATTTACAAACTACAATATGGCTGTCCGGTCGGTCATACACTAATCAAGAATGAGAATGTATGACCGGTCATACTTAGTGTAATTTGTAAAACAAGAGTATAAACTATCCTTCTTTCTTAAAAATTGAACTATCTTCCAAATTATCTCCTATGTGAACCCGCTTCTGCATTCTTGGAGGTTTATTTGGCAACAGTACTCCTTAAATATGTAAACTTTGGTCCTGAGTTGACATTCACAAGCATATCAGGAGCTAAAAATGGCAACACCAAGATGGACAACATACTTGGGATATTTGGTCCTTCTAAGTGTAGCATTTTTCTGGGAAGCCAGTAGGGTCCCTCCACCTCCAGGTACTAGTGTAGACTCTGGTTCAGGTAGTAAGCAGGGAGGTGGCACTGCAATGCTCACGGTGTTGTTCCCTCTTGGTTTGGAATTCATGGTTAATGCCAGGTTCTGGCAGTGATAGTGACGGAGGAACGGGTCCTCTAGTTTCCAAAATCCAAACCATTCAATTGTCCCTCCCCTAATGGACTATGTCGGATGTTGTGGCAAATGAAACTGTAACATAAAGTAAAGGGTTATATTTATACATGTGACATAAGCGAAGCCAATTTCCTACGGGAGTGGATCCTCTTTCATGTGAAAAGTGATCATGTGATTTGATCAGATCAAATCATATGACCATTTTTTCACTCCACTCCCATTTCCTACACACATAAAGGAGCAATGAGTCACACTTCTATTTTTTCTCCTCCTCTTACATGTGGGTCTCAGTCACTTGTACTTTTATTTATATTACATAAAATTATTTCCCTAAAGTAAATCATGATTATATATAGACCGAAGGAAAGCGTAACAATGCTTAAATACATCACAACAGATAGGGAATTCATAAGTACTACGTGAAAGGTTGAAGGAGAAGCTGCTAAAATATATATAAGCAAAATAATTACAATTTTTTAGTCGAACATTAAATTACAATTATGTTTAATGGAAGAAGTTCTAGTAAATTTTATAAGTAATAATTTGTGAGATTATGCAGCGTTATTAGCGTAACTGTCTGTCTATATAGTATGATTGATCGAATTTCTAAAAATTCTTTGCATATTTAGAATCATTTATTATGTGATTTGCTTCAGAATCATTAATTTATGTCTCTGTGATTTTTTTCCTATTACATATGTCCATGTGCTTTGTAAAAAATAAGAAATCACATGATATATGTGATTTTACATACCCTTTTACAAACCACAAAGCATATTTGATAAGAAAAAAAACACAGAGGTATAAGTGATTCTGAAATAAATCACATGAACATCGGTGAATTTTTCCCTATTTTTTAATATACGGTGAGGGTACGTATTATATATTGAGCTAGTTTTTAGCATCAACAAAACTGAATCTCTTCACGAGAATTTTTAAGGGCACGTAATATATATTGGCCCGATTTATTTTTGCGATTCGATTCCTCTAAGTGCCAATCAATGATTTTGAATTGAGTTTCAGCAACCAAGATATGAAATACACTCTGAACTACTACAATTGCCTGTAAGATCCAAAGTATTGGAGAAGAAAAAGTTGTCCAGTTTAAGTTGGTTATCTGGGCATAACCTGAGGTTGTATTTGAGTTTTTATAGACTAGGCCCAATGGTGGTGACCGCGAGTAATTACTTTTTATATAATTCCGATAGTAAAAGAGGGTTGTGCACCGCAATTGCTTATGACAATGGAGATGGAGACTCTCTTTATAAAATGATGACGGTCAGGAAACTCAAAAGAATATAAGGTTTCTTCATAGTAAATGGGCCTAAAGATAATAGACCTAAACCCAAATAGAATATCCAGAACAAGTTAATTTAGAAAAATATATTTGATCAAAATGTAAGTGATTGGCAAATGAGTAGTGTTTTTAATTTATTTTTTTTCTGGTCCATGGAAATAAGTAGTTTTAAAGTTTTCATAGGCTACCAACGTTGGGCAACTAAGGACAGTTTGGGCCTATATTAAAGGTTTAAAATGATCATAGGCCTTTCATATTTCACAAAATCAACGCATGCATATTTCTTAAGTTAAGGAATCGTTTGGTGCATAAGATATGATATAGGGTTGATAAACTGATATCATGTTCTGTGTTTGATGAGCACCTGATTAACAATCTGATAAGATTATGTAGAAGAAGAAAGGAGAAAGAAAAAATAAAATATAATGCAATAAATATAAATATATGGGTAGCGTGGGGATATATTGGGTATCATATCATATCCTGTTGAATCCTAACCCAGCTTCCTCCAAAGGATAAGAAATCATGCATTGGATAGGATAAAATAAGACAATAGGATAAGCTAATCATATCCTTCATACTGACCTACCAAATAAGAGATAAAAGTAGGATATGATAAGTTATCCTATCCTATCTTCTTTATCATGTGCTCCAAACAGGCCATAAATGGCTGAAACATTAATGTTCACATAAGAAAAACCAAAGCTTAAAGAAAATTGAACAAAATTGCGTTGAACACTACTGTAATGGCGGGGCCATAGCCAAGCCAGCAGGTACCTTAATCACAAAAATAATTAGTTGACCTATTTCTAAACTTAATTACAAAAATTTTACCTTACGATAATGTTTGGTTTATTGCTTATTATGTTGTGGGAGTAAAGTGAAATTTTTATGTTTGAAATGTTTACCGAAAAAAGTTAGTGCATTTTTATATGTTTACTTTGATATATAATCAACGATAATTGTTCATTTGAATTTTCAATATTATGTGACATTATTTAGTACGTAATTTAGATAACTATGTTAGAATTCATAGTAGATTTTTTCTTTGATAAATTTGTATAATTATGATAAATATTTTAATTATTTAATATGTTAAATTTTTTTGCACACTTAAATTTTTGGGCCAACTCTGCCACTGCATTAGTGATTATTGCTTGCTGCTTTATAAGATAAATTAGTCCACACCGAAAAATTAAGATAGTAATTTGTGAGCAGTAGAACCATTGTCATATTATCCATTAAGCCGTAAACAATGAAAAACGCCCATAAATAAATAAAAAATGTGTACATATGACAAAAATAAGTCCTACTAAATAAGTGATTATTCCTTTAACAATCATTACAAGCTGAACAGATAATAGATATAATGATATGAAATATAATATATGGCTTTACTTCTGAGAAGTTATCTTATGTTATGAGATAAATAAAGTAGGATCCACCATTTTTTTTAAAAAGATAAAAGAAGAAAAAGAAAGGCACATCTTTTTATGTGAATGTAACATGAGAGATGAATATATCATGTAACATAAAAGTATAATTTTCCTATAATATATTACCCAATGAATATAGCTCACTTGATAATACATGTTAAGTATAATGAAAAGAGAATCTGAATTTCATTTCTGATTTAGATTTATATTAAATATATCTTTAAGAGCCGATATCCGGGAGGCAACCAATTCACCTCAAAAAAAGTAATCATGATTAGTATAAAAAATATAGGATTCTATTTTTCTCATGTTGTTGGAGATAAGTATCTCCTACCATAGATACATAATGTGGTGGGGCCCACCATCCATTAAAAAAAATTGATGACATAATTTTTTATGTGAGAGAAACATGAGATAATTATCTCATGTAAAATGAGACAATGATTTCCCAAAAATATTATATGTTTGCTTAAATGAAATTAATTTTATTTTTGTCTTCAACCGTAGTTTGACATTGGGAAGCCAAAGTCAAATTAAAGTACAGTTTAGTTTACCTTACCCAGAAAAAAAAAAGTACAATTTAGTTTAGTTTAATCACACGTGATTCATTGACATTACTGAATTCAAAATCTCAGCTAATCAGGACTCGTTCTGTAACAATAACAGCTGGATATACGCATGCTCTGAAAGTTCAAACTTCCAACCTACTCCGAACTTCGTTAAATTTGTTAAGAAAATAAAAGATAGCATAGTATAAAAAAATTTGAATTTTATTTATTTTTTAAAATAGTATAAATATTAGATAAAAAGTTAATAAAATAGCATGAAATTTCAAACTTTAATTACATGTTGAACTAAATTCTAAAATCTTGTCCATAAATTAAAAAGACAAAACTAATAAACCTTATTTTTCATCTTTTAACTTTATTGTGTGTAATATAATAGGGTTTTATGTTTATTATGTTGCATAAGAAGTATAAATCCCTATTATGTTGTAGGAAAAGTGATTGTGTAATGTTATAGAGATTCGTTTTGCGTGCCATATTTTTTTATTTTTTTTTGTTTTAAAATGTGTGGGTCCCACAAAATGTTGTATGTGTAGGAAAGTTTGTTATGTTATGTTAAAGGAGGAAATGAAAATCCAATATAATATGGGTTAAATGAGAAAAGATTCTCATATTACACACACATTTATTAGGTGGGTCCCATTTTTATTTTTTTGTCTTTTCACTTTTTTGTGGACCCACTTAAGTATTGAGTGTGTAGCATAAGAAAATTTTCTTATGTAAAATGAGAAAATTAATCCCCATAAAATATATAACAAAAAATATTATAATAAATGTTATATCATTTTATTCAATTCCCATGCTCATTCATATTAAAGGAAGATATTACAAAATATTTTTTAATATGCGCACTTCAATCATTCATCATCAAACAAGAGCCAATAACAAAGAAAATCATTCTTTTAACTTAGTGTTTTATAAGGGTTATGTCGTAGAAAAAATGATTGTGTTATGTTATAGAGATTTATTTTACGTGTCAGAATTTTTTTATTTATTGCTAGCTCTACAAAATATTATGTGCATGAAAAAAATTTTATGATCATGTTAATAATATATAATAAATCCATTAACTTATCCACGCATATTTACTTACGCATATTTACTTTTCCGTACGCTCTCAGTTCTCCCTTAGAATAGGAATACATTCTGTCCTTTTACCGCTCCGTGGGTAGTCAGTCTCTTTCTATGTTCATGAAATGTACCTCAGGAAAGATAAAACTACAGCGCCACCGTCCCATTGTACTTGCGCGGACACCGTCAGGTACTGTGGTAATGAAGCAACGTATAACAACCCCAAAAAAAAAAACATTTTTTTTTTCTCTGTTCAAACTTGAATAGAATTTTTTTTAAGTTTTGAACACTATATTCAAAACAAATCCTGCACCATTTAATTTGCATTCATCATTTAACATGACACATATAATATTTTGTGAGACATGTATTTTTTTGAAATAAAAAAAGAAAAAAATTAAGGCACACAAAATGAAACTCTATAACATTACACAATATTTTTTCTATCACATAACTCTTATAAAACTCTTTCAGCGTATCCATAACGTTACATTATTATCAGATATTCACATCAACATACTTCATCTATTCGGGAAACAGAGCTACTTCCATCTTCTGATTAGCTCAAAATATTTGTATTAAAGAAAAGTATTTTTCTTCTCATATGAGATAAAATTACGGGTTGAGTGAAATTTTTTATTTATAATTTTCACAAATACGTTTAACTTTTTTTTAACTTTAAAATGATATTATTTTAGATTGCAATAAATAATTTATCTTTTGTAAAGGAGAAATACCAAACCTTTTTAATAATAAGTGAAAAGTTAATATACCAAAGGAATTGAAAATTTATATCCTGAAATTTAAAAATAGTTTATACTGAAAGTAAATTTATTATCGATACAAAAAAAATGAAATGTTGTCAATGTGTAAAAAGATGCAATAATAATGAAGAAGAATAGATAATTTTAGAATCTGAATTTCGTTTCTGTGGGTGTATTTATTATTTCGTTTCATATATAGTCATTTTGTGTGTGTGTGCACATTATTATTTTTATGTTATTCAAGCTCCTCATTCTGATTTTCATTTTCAACAAAGCGAATCCTCACCTTTGTCTTATTTTTTCTCATTTCCCTTAAATTTTCTATTATTTTGGATTCATATAGTTCTCGCTATATTTTCTTAGAGGAATGTTATATTTACAATTTTTTTTTTACAACCTCTTACAACCATATATCATAACCGTTGATTTCCGTCAATCAACGGTTATCATTTATTGTGAATTAATAATTAATTAATGAGTTTAATTTGTGAAAATCATAACCGTTGATTGGCTGAAATCAACGGTTATGATATATGGTTGTAAGAGATTGTAAAGAAAAAATATTGTAACTATAACCTCTCCCATTTTAACTCAAGAAATTTTCCCTGCCTGCCATATATTTCTTTTGGTAGAATATTGCGTTGTATTTTGTGCTTAAATGTTATTTAGAATCTAAAAAGAATCTCCTTTTACTGATTACTCGAATGATTAATTTGAGAGTGAAAGAAGTTATACATGTTCTAGAAGAAGAAACTAAACAAAATAAAATGTTAATATTACTATAACCATGTGGTTGGTAAATGGAGCACCGCCGTTTACTTTTTAGCGCATACTTCCGAGCCTAGTAAACAAAACATAATGTTTTTTGTTTTTTTTCGTTTGTTTGTTTTTGCAATTCTTTTTTAAAAAAAGTTTAACATTTAACTCATTATATTCATATATAAATTCTTCAAAATTGAAAAATAGGAGATTTTACACGCTTTGGTACAAAATCATCATATATTTTTTTTTGGTAAACATCATTTTTAATTTGAGCAATCATTCTTTTGAATCTTACAAAATTCTTTTTTTTTTTCTTTTATGCTAAATAGTTCTTAGTTTCATTTGTACTCCCCATTAGAGATATAAATTTGCTGAAAAAGCTAGAATTTGATTTAAATAGGTTAAACCTATCTTAAATATTTTGAGCTTGACCTAGTCTATTAACTTGGTGTAAATTAAATTATAGACGTGTCTTGATCTATATTAAAAAATAAAAAGTTTGGTCCAAGGTATGTTAGTCTATTTAAGCATATCAAACCTTCAATATCTATACTGAATTTAAAAAAATAATAATACAATAATATTTTTTTATTAATTATAATTATTTAAATATTTATTTTTTTACTTAAATTAAAATAAATAATATGATATAAGTCAACCTATAGACTTGTAGGCTAGACCTTGTAAAAGTTAGAAATATTTTGTTTCTAAATAATTTTTTTAAAGGCTTGGATCTGTTCTGTTTTATCGAATATACTAAGCCAAGTCTAGCTTGACATGAGCTGAGCCATACGTTCCTAATAAGTCCTGTGACCCATTTATATCACATCTCAATACTTCGATATCAAGCATTGACTATAAGACTACTTTCTTTAAGAATTAAAACTACTTAAAATATAAAAGGTCGGAAAATGACTTTTTTTAATAATAATAATAGGAAATGTTATATTTATAAATTATTTATTTACAAACTACACTATATTTTAGTGGTGTAAGACACTGATAAGTGAAATTTTACCGATAAGACATCATTTCATTTATAAGTTTGAAAAAAAATAATATCAATATTACCCTTCTCATAATAATAATAATAGTAAAATTTCTATGCAAAATATAACACAAGCGGAATTGAAGGGTTTATTAATGCAAAGACTATAATTCAAGTCCTGAAAATACTTTACCATGTGACATCATCCAAATTCAATATTACAAAAGCCAAGTAAACGTAAGCATTGCCCCCCTCACTGCAGCTGACAGCATGTTCCCCACTTACGTCGTAATCACACGAGGTAGCTTACTTTTTCTTCCTTCCCTTCACATATATGATCCCATCACTCCCTCTCTTGTTCTATAACACTCAATCACTCACTACTAACCCATTGAATGGAAGAAACAAGCAGCATGCAAGAATGTGTCAACGCCCCAACAACCTATAGAGGGGTTCGCAAGAGAAAATGGGGGAAATGGGTGTCAGAAATTAGGGAACCTGGTAAGAAAAAAAGAATATGGTTAGGGAGTTATGAGGAACCAGAAATGGCAGCAGCAGCATATGATGTAGCATCCTTGCACTTCAGAGGAGACGCTGCAAAGCTTAACTTTCCTGAATTGGCTCAGACTCTGCCTCGACCAGCAAGTTCTAGAGCCGAGGATGTTCAACTTGCAGCACAACAAGCAGCATTGAAGTTCAAAAGACCAATAACATCATCATCATCATGTGAGGGAAGTGGCACTAATAACAATAAGGATAATGACGTGGTTCCTGCGAGGGTGGGGTTGTCACTGAGTCAAAATCAAGCCATCAATGAGTTGCCATTGGATTCACCAAAGATGTGGATGCAAATGGCAGAGGCACCCAATTTTGGGTTTGATGAATCATCTGTGATGCTTTACTGTGATGATGTTTTAGAGTTGAGTGGCTGGGAAGATATACAGCATGAGTCCTTATGGGACTATTGAATGAACCCTTGATTTAGGGTCCAATAAAATGAAGCAAAAAGATTTGTTATTGGTCAACTACATATTTTATATGTTCCATTTGTTTTATCTTTTGCTTTTCTACTTATATGTATTTTGTATTGTTTTATGGGGAATGTTATATTTACAAACTTCTTATTTACAAACTCTTATAAACTATATTATATCTTTCCGGTAAGATACTCCTAAGCAGATCTAGTGTTGTCGGTCAGATATAGTGTAGTTTGTAAGTTTGTAAAAAAGAAAGTTTGTCAACATAACTCTACTCTGGTTTTATAGGGGCTCACATGAGGTGGTAAAAAGCGGGCGACACCACAATCAACCCGTCAAAAAGTCCGCTCCGCTTTGCTCCGATTTTGAAAGAATGTTGAAAAACTCAGGTCCATTCTGTCGGCCCAAACCTATATTATATTTTAAAAAATGAAAATACTCAGCCCGCCCCACCCAGTCGAGTCCTTTTTGTTGACCCTACTCATGGGTTATGTCATGCCAGGTATAGCAAAAATAAAATCTAAACTAAACATGTAAAATTGAATTATATTAGACTTGAATGAAGATTTTTTTTATGGTGACATTACATTCAAATTTATAATCTCATCTAAATTATTCAAATTTCACTTCACTTCATCTATTTTAATGCATTGCTAACTTAGAATCAAATTAATACCATGTCGATTTTGGGATTTGACAAGGGGAATTTTTTGAGATTATTAGAAAAGTGATAGTTGGTATAAGGTTTTTGAACAAAATTTCGGGAATCTAATTTTCTCAGAATTTTGTTTTATGTCAAAAATTTCTTCCAAAATGTTATTCAAGAATACCATCAAAGGAGTGGTATTCTTGGAATCTCAGGGGTTGAAAAAAGTTTACATTTTTTTGAGACAAAATTTCGATAATAATTTAGCATACCAAATAGTTTTTTGGTAACATTTCCGGAAAAATGACTTTCCCACCATATTCATGGGAATCGTGATTCGCGGGCATGAAAAATTTTATCCTATACCTAACGCCCACTTATAGCCAATGTTGTGAAAATTGAGTTTTTTTTTTTTGGTTACAGAAAGGGGCAATGCCCCCACAAAACAAAAGAACAGCAAACAAGAAGGAAGGAAAAAAAACAGAACAAGAAACAGCAGAAAACAAAACATCAAACACTAGCAGAAAGCCAAGAACAAGCATCATCCTGTATTTCTCCTAGCAGCCACCTTATTCAGACCCGGATCCAAAAGATCAGCAGCAAGAAGATTTAACAAATCGCTGTGAGGGGAGGAGATTGATTTGAGCCCAAAGGAATCATCCAAAGCCTTCTTCGCAATCCAATCCGCACAGGTGTTGCTACTCCTAGGAATTTTATTCAATAAGACAGTCCACTCTTTCATTAAAAAGACTCGAATCTTAGCTACCAATGGCAGCTTTCGAGTATCATTACCATGATTGGTAAGAAGGCAAAACGCTTGAGAAGAATCAGTTTCCAACACTAGTTTCCTCCAGCCATGCTTCCAGGCGAAATCAAGTCCATAAAGGAGAGCCCAAAGTTCAGCATGCAGAGGAATGCAAGAGCCAATGAAGGCTAAGAAACCGCCACACCATAATCCATTCCTATCCCTCAAGAGACCACCACAAGCTGCCCGATTACCTTGCACAGCCCCATCCACATTTAATTTCAGAAAGTCCTCCGCAGGCCTAATCCACGATGTAGGAAGTTGAGAGTGAGAAGTTCCTGAAAATGTTTTTTTAAACTTAGCCAAACAGAACCTATTTTCCTCAATTTCTACAGCAATAGCCTTTGAAGGATCCTCAGGACGCTGGAAACCTTCTTCGTGAATTTCCTTATTCCTCCATAACCACAAAAAGTAGCAAGTGGTAAAGAAAGAGTCTCTCCAATCCTTGAGGTTGCTGTTCTTTGAAGTGAGATTCAGAATCATCCACTCCCTAAAAGAAATCACAGTGAGGAAACTCGGTGGAAGAGGGTGCAACATGGGCAACAGCCAGCACTTTCTTGCCTTCCAACAATCTCTAAACACATGAAGGCAATCTTCAATTACTTCAGGGCAGAAAGGGCACTTATTGGAACTACCACTCTACTTTGATATTGACTCTCTTGTTAACATTCTATCATGAAGCATTTTCCAGATAAGCATTTTGACTCTTTCCTTGCCTTTCCACTTCCAAATACGGTCCCAACAGTCAATGGGGGAAGGATTGCTAGAATCTAACAAGTTATTGTATGCCAGCTTAACTATGGAATGCCCAGGGTTCCAGTTAGTCCAAGCTATGCTATCCTCCTCGGCTTCATCATCTGGATGAGGAATGGCAAGAATTTTATTCACCACATTAAGGTCAAAATGGTTCACAAGATAATGCATATTCCAGCCTCCTTCAGAAAGGAAAATACTGTTGCTAATCTTTAAATCCAAGACCTCTTGAGAAGGAAGGGTATGAGTATGAGCAAGGAGGTTTGGGCTGAGACCAGTCCAATTGTCTTTCCAAAAATCAATCTTCTTGCCATTACCTATTTGCCAAGAAGTATTGCTTATCATTTGAGGCCAGACCTTACAAATGCTTTTCCACAAGTGAGAATCATAAGTTTTACTAACTACCTCTTTTAGCATATCTTTTCTCCTGCCATATTTGGATAGCAAGACTTGGACCCAAAGCTGAGATGGAGACTGAACCATATTCCAAGCACACTTTTGGATGAAAGCTTCATTCTGGCTGCGGAGATTGAGAATACCTAACCCACCCTGGTTTTTAGGGAGTTGAAGGTGTTCCCAACCGATTGCATGATGCTTCCTATGAACCTCAGTTTCTCCCCAAATGAAATTCCTTTGCTTCTTTTCAATTTCTTCACAAATACCCACAGGTAATAAGTTGTTTTGCATGTGGAACATAGGGATAGTGGAGATGACCGATTTTGCTAGAGTCACTCTACCTGCCATAGATAGACACTGATTTTTCCAACCATTGAGCCTATTGTTAACCCTATCCATGATCTCTCCATAGTGAAGTTTACTAGTCCGGCCATGTTTCATTCTGTATCCCAGGTATCTGCCCAAGTTTTTTGTTTGTGCAAAACCACTAATCTTCACTATCTCATTAGCAACATCAATTGGAACATTTTTGGGGAAGAAGATATTAGATTTTGGGTAACTCACCTTCTGACCAGACATGATCCCAAACTTTGTGAGGCACTCCATTACTGTCTTGATTTGGTCAATGTTGGCTTCTCCAAAGAGTAACAAATCGTCAGCGAAGAGGAGATGAGATATGGATGGTCCACCTCTACCAGCTGCCATTGGCTTCCACTCTTTCTTTGCAATTGCATCAGAAATCAAGTGTGTCAGTTTTTCCATACATAGCACGAAAATGTAGGGAGATATTGGATCTCCTTGCCTCAAACCTCTGCTCGGAAGGATGCTACCAGCTTTGGAACCATTCCAGAGGATTTCAAGCTCAGCTGAAGTGATGCACTGTGTAAGAACCCGTACCGCTAATTAAGGTAATTAGTGAATTAATTATGATAATTAGGAAATGATTCCATAATTGACTTAATAATTATTATTGGGCTTAAATAATTATACTGAGTGAGTAAAAATGCTGAAAGTCGCTTTTCGGAAGAAAAGCGCAGATACCGGTTCTGCTACCCGGTATAAATGCGTACCGAAAAAGTATCCCGGAAAATTATAAAGAATACATGATAATTACTAGAATATTATGTAGGACTTGTAAAACAAGTTTCAAGTCAAAATAACGTAATCTGATGCCAGAACTGATACTGGCTATGGAAAAGCGCATACCGGAAAGGTGCTCCGAAAAATAAAATAAAAATATGAAAAATCTTAGAAAAATGTCTAGGTCTAGATTCCAAAGTTTGGGATCAAAATCTTTTGCGTTGCTATTAAGGCTAATACTGCGCATTATGACCAATTGCCTTTAAATACCCTTATTATGGGCACAAAACCCTAGGTCTTTGAATTCCTACGTGAGGTGTGGCTGCAGCTTTGCCTCCTTTGCTGCCACCCTTCTCCCTTGCCTTCTTGTGTGGGTAAAAACCTTCAAGTCACCTCTTTTCCTTGGGTTCTTCACACTTTCTTCTTGCAAACACTTGGTGGGGTGGGTTGTGAGAGTGTGAGGCTACATTTGCTGCACACTCAGCCATTGTGGGTTGAGGTTTGAGGGTTGGTTTGGTGAGTTGAGTGTGGTGAGTCATGATCATGGCATTTTAAGGTTCAAGAAGTCTCCTTTGGTGCCAAGAACCAACCTTTGGTGTGGCATTTTCGTGTCCTTGGGTGTGCTGGACTTGTGAGCAGCATTGGGAGCTCCAAAGGCACTTTGAACCACTAATTAAGCTTTGGGGTAAGTCACCTTAACTTGATCATGAGTTTATTTTGCTTAAAAGTGGTGTCTTGGCATGTAAAAGGTTAAAACGAGGTAACCAACACCTAAGTGAACTTGTATATGCTTAAAAATGGATCCTTGGTCGTGTACAAGTGTTAAAAGTTGAACCTTTGGATTGGATATTCACGAAATGCAGAAACTGCATTCTGTCGTGAGATATCCGGATATTTGTCGAGCAGATATCCGGATATCCATATCCGGATATGGTATCCGGATATTGATATTCGGATGAGGGATCTGGATATCCGGATATGGTATATCCGGATATTGACAGTGTGATATCCGGATATTGTATATCCGGATATGTCCCTTGTGATATCCGGATATTCTGGGATTTCGCAGAATAGTAGCTGTGCTGTGTGAACAGTAAGCTATTGGGGGTTTGTGGACCCTAGATTAAGGAAGTTGAACTTCTGTAATTAATAAACTAAGTCAGAATCATATGATTAAGGGCTTATGGCTTTGTTGGAAGCCTTAAGACGTAAAACGTAAAGGAAAGGCGTAGTCTTTAAGTTGTATGCTTGTGATGCATAAATATTGATGTATTATTGGTCCATATCAGATTGTGATACTACTGTGTTTGGACGTAAGAGTGGTTGGACTCTTGGCTTGGATAGCTAGCTTGTAAGGTAAGCTTTCGTGTCCTCGGTTTAGCCATTTTGTGGTTCCACCATGTCCCATGGGGATGTGGTTTATGCATGCTGTGTTACATGCTGTGATGTTTTGGAAATGCTGTTGAGCTATTATATGCAATGTGCTTTTATGATATGCATGTGGTGTCCACCTATACGGTAAGCCTGAGTATGTAGTACATACAAGATGGTGAGGCTGTGGGTGAGGTGCAAGCGGTGTTCCTTGTACTCATGTGAGTTTAGACGTATTCCTGCATTTCTCTGGCCAGTAGATTTGATAAACACACATGGCATGATTATCTGCTGCATCGCATAGTTTTGGAACTTATATTGTAAATACTGTTTTTGAATTTATATTACACATGTAAGTGAGCTTGGGGTGGAAGATCCTTGAGGAACCCTTGTCTTACTGAGATTTCTTGTTTAGAGATCTCACCCCACGTTTGGGGACGCTTATTTCAGGTTCAGGTAATGTTGAGGGCTCAGGTGGCAGGAGGCCAGAGCTGAGTTAGACTTACCTGTATTTTGATGATGTAAGAACCTCCACCGCTAATTAAGATAATTAATGAATTAATTGTGATAATTAGGAAATAATTCCATAATTGACCCTAATAATTATTATGAGGCTTTAATAATTATATTTAGTGGGTAAGAATGATGAAAGTCAATTTTCGGAAGAAAAGTGCAGATACCAGTTCTGCTAGTCGGTATTAATGCGTACCGAAAAAGTATCCCGGAAAATTATTATAAGTGCATGATAATTACTAGAATAATATGTAGGACTTGTAAAACGAGTTTCAAGTCAAAATAATGAAATCTGATGCCAGAACTGATACTGGCTATGGAAAAGCGCGTACCGAAAAGGTGCTCAGAAAAATAATATAAAAATATGATAATTCTTGTAAAATCGAGTAGGTTAAGATTCCAAAGTTTGGGATTAAAATGCTAAGTGTAGCAATTAAAGCTAATACTGTGTGTTTTAATGTTTTGGCTATAAATAGGCCATTTAAGGCACAAAACCCTAGGTGGCTGTTATTCTCTACGTAGAGGGTGGCTGCTCAGTTTTCTTAAACACTATTTCATGGCTTCTTCTCCAAGTTTTGAGCTTTGAGGCCATTTCTTTTACCATTTCTTCTCCTAAACACTTGTGGTGAGTGAGAGTGAGCATTGGGAGGGTGTTGGTGGCCTTGCTTCTGAGTGTTGGGGCTGTGTTGGGGTTGCTAAAAGGGCTGAGTTGGTGGTTTGTAGTGTTGGGGCCTTCTTCTTGGTTTGTGAGCTTCAAAGTGTCAACCTTTGTGTAGAAAGGACCCACCTTGTTGTGCATTTTTGTGCACCCTTACAAGTCTGAACCTTGGAGTTGGTTGTGAGCTCCAAGAGCACCTCCACTTTCTGTTTCAAGCTTTTGGTGAGTTGTACCAACCTTGATCATGTGTTTTATTGGGTTAAAGGTGTCATCTTTGCATGTAAATGGGTTAAGTAAGTAACCAACTGATATGTTAACCTAAGAGGGTATAAAAATGCATGCTTTAACGTGTTGAAGTGTTAAAAATGGAACCTTGGAAGGATATCTTCGCGAAATGCATAAACTGCATTCTGTCGCGAAATATCCGGATATTTCGAGTGAGATATCCGGATATTGGATATTCTGATATTTCGAGTGAGATATCCGGATATTGAATATCCTGATATTTTGAGGGCGATATCCTGATATGGGATATCCTGATATTTCGAGTGAGATATCCGGATATTGGATATCCTGATATTTCGAGTGAGATATCCGGATATGGGATATCCTGATATTTCTAGTACGATATCCTGATACGGGATATCCTGATATTTCCAATGAGATATCCGGATATTCTGGGATTTCGAAGAACAGTAGCTTTACTGTGCATATAGTAAGCAATTGGAGGTTTGTGGACCCTAGATTAAGGAAGTTGGGCTTATGTAATTAATGAACTAAGTCAGAATCAAGCGATTAAGGGCTTATGGCTTGTATGGAGCCTTAAGACGTAAAACGTAAAGGAAAGGCGTTGTCTTTAAGTTGTACGCTTGAGATGCATGATTATTGATATAGTATTGGTCCATAACAGATTGTGATTCTGCGGTGTTTGGACTTTGAGCTGTGGACTCTTGGTTTTGGGTGTTAGCTTGCAAGGTAAGATTTCGTGTCCTCGGTTTAGCCATGTTGTGGTTCCACCATGTTCCATGGGGATATGGTATATGCATGCTGTGTTACATGCTTTTGAAAATATGAAATGTTGATTGAACTTTACATGTAATGGCTTTTAATATGCATATGTTGTTCCATCTGGACGGTAAGCCTGAGTATGTGGCGTCATACAATACGGTGATCCGAGGTGGATGCAAGTGGTGTCTTGCACTATATGTAGGAGATAGACGTATTCCTGCATTTCTCTGGCCAGTAGAATAGTATTGACACACATGACATAATTATCTGCTGCATTGCATTGTTTTAGAACTGATGATGATGAACTGCTTTTAAACTTATATTGCACATGTTAGTGAGCTTGGGATAGAAGATCCTTGAGGACCCCTTGTCTTACTGAGATTTCTTGTTTAGAAATCTCACCCCACGTTTGGGGGATGCTTATTTCAGGTTCAGGTAGTATGGGGGCTGATGTCTCTGGTGGCAAGAGGCCAGAGCATGACTGATGATTATTGTTATGACTGCTTGTTGATAGCATGACTGGATTGGATGCTGTTTATGTTTTCTGCACCTTTATTATTATGCTTTTGATGTTGAGACTGATGTTGGGCTTGTTGCCTTAGTTGTGTGAGCATGGGGTTTGTCCATGTCACTTTATGTTAGCACTTTGAGCTGAGTTGTATAAACTGTTAGTTGGTCCGGTCTACGTGTTGTAGTTCCGTGACTAGAGACTTATGCTTATGATATTTATTTAGTGAGGTATTTCAGTTAGTTGTTTTATTGCAATTACATACAGGCAATGTTTTTATTAATTGTTAATAAGCAAGTTGGTAATGATAATGGCATCATAATTGAAAAGAAAAAGATATTCCGCATTTCTAATTAAACGCAGCTTAATACGATAGTATGATAACATTACCGGATATATACGGGGTGTTACATTTATGGTATCAGAGCAATGGTTCGAGGGAAAAGCCTGTATGTATTGCAATAACTTAGGATGTTTCGTTGCGTGTCTACTTTGCGTTCTCTCTGATTGGTGTGTATTATGATAATGCATATGTGACCACATGGCATGGGCCTGATCAACTCATTCTTTGTGTAACTTGTGCAGAGTCATGGTGCCACCAAGGAGGAACCCTAGTACGAGTGAGGATCAATCGGATCCTATCCTGGCTGCATTAGCTGAGATGCAGACAGCCCGAGTAGCCGATCAAGAGGCCATTAGACAGGCCAACTATAATCTTGCTGATACCTTTATAAAGAACAGAACACAGAGCAATCGGGCGAAATTGGTTAATCTTTTCTGGTTTTTCCAGTTTTGGAATGAGAACCAGAAAGGTTTTATTTAGATCCTTCACCTCATCCGGCTTCTCCCAAATCTGATGCACACAATCAACCACTTGCTTTTTCATAATATCCCAGTTTTTTTGGAAGAAAAAAGCTGGGAAGCCATCTGGACTAGGAGCTTTGAGAGCATTCATGGAGAAGAAAGCTTCCTTGATACTCAATTCCGAGATAGGATCCTTCAAGGCTGTCAACTCAGTCTCCTCTAATGCAGGCCAGCAAGTATTGGTGACTTCCCAAGGTCTGGAGTGATCTTCTTCAGTAAAAAGATTAGTGAAGAAATCATGAATAATCTTGTTCAGGCTGTCTTCTTCTCTAACCATATGACCCTCATCATTCTTGATCTCTAAAATTTTGTTTCTGACTCTTCTAATTATGATAGTTGTATGATAGAATCTTGTGTTACGATCCCCATCCTCAATCCATTTGCATCTAGCCTTTTGAAACCAAAGAGCTTCTTCTTGTTCTAAAACTCTATTCAACTCATCCTGAAGAGCAAAATCAAGATCAGATTGGGCAATATCATGCTGGTTGGTGTGGTTAATCTGAGTCTCTTGGGATGTTAGAAATGTAAATTGTAGAAACGACACGGAATATAAAGTTTCTACTATTTAAGATCAAAATACAAAATTATGGAGCATGATCCTTTGACACCAGTGTTAAACTTTTTAGTTTGACACCAAATTTTAACTATTGATTTTCACCAAATTCATATTTAAAAGAGTTTAACAATTCTTATAACCAAGTTCCAAAACATTAAAAAAAATAAAGTTTAACAACTCCTAAATTATATCAATTGATTCAAATCAAACACATCATCTTGCATAAATTGCATATTCTTAGTGTCCTCTTCTCTTGCTCATGTAACAAATTCATTTACAAAACTTGGAATGTCCAAATCATGACCTTCCATAGGTCCCTTATTTTAACTTCAACCAAGTTAATTTTCGTCATCAATATCTAAGTTGTCTACATATTTCTAGTCTTCTTCATTTCCCACTATCCAATCATCATCACATCATCGGGTCATGGATTAAAAATTGACCCTATCCAATTTTTTGGTCTAAGTAAAAACATAAAATTAAGCATGTGTTTTTATCATTTTTATTAAGTTTTAACACGTGTGATTTTAATTCGCGTATCTGAGAATAGTGCTTATAGCCTATTGTCACATCGAGGCAATTGAAACATGTTGACTTTTTACATTAATTTTTTTTTTTAAAAAAGAGTTACATTTACAACTTTTCATTTACAATTCTTATAATTTCAATAATGTATAGTTTTGGAATGTAATCCGATGAATATATAATTGAAATCGTAGGAGTTATAAATAAAAAAATTGTAAACTTGAACTTTTACTTTTTTCATATATCGAAATTCCGCGATCCATTGACGTCTTCGTCTTTTTATTTTATTATTATATTTACTTTTTTTACTACTGCCTAACCAATTAATGAAGATTGTTGAATGAGTTCTTTATAATAAAAAAATGGAGATAAAGAGGAGAATAATAATAATATAACAGCGCAGAAATCATTTTCTTAGCCGGCCAAATCTATATGGACCCTAACGGACATGACTTTCGTAACGAAGTTAACATTGACATTTTGAGTGTCACATTTCTAACAATCATTATTTTTGAAAAGAAGGCTATAACCGAAGTGCTTTTCTTTGGAACAATAAGAATAACCACGTTACAAATTAATCACAAAACTGAACCGAATCCGAATCGCTCTTAAAACAATCGATTTTTAAAAATCGGTTCATGAATCGAACCAATTTTTAAAGAACCATTTTATAAACCGAATCTATCTAAAATATTTTGAGCTTGACCTAGTCTATTAACTTGGTGTAAACTAAATTATAGACGTGCCTTGATCTATATTAAAAAATAAAAAGTTTGATCCAAGGTATGTTAGTCTATTTAAGCATATAAAACCTTCAATATCTATACTGAATTTAAAAAAACAATAATACAATAATAT
The DNA here is from genome assembly GCA_032173675.1 of Gastrolobium villosum. Taxonomy (NCBI): domain Eukaryota; kingdom Viridiplantae; phylum Streptophyta; class Magnoliopsida; order Fabales; family Fabaceae; genus Gastrolobium; species Gastrolobium villosum. The sequence continues at coordinate 144,078 of JAVKPL010000268.1, forward strand.
TTTTTTATTAATTATAATTATTTAAATATTTATTTTCTTACTTAACTTAAAATAAATAATATGATATAAGTAAGCCTATAGACTTGTAGGCCAGACCTTGTAAAAGTTAGAAAAAGTTTGTTTTCTAAATAAGTTTTTTTAAAGGCTTGGAAGTTGGATCTATTCTGTTTTATCGAATATACTAAGCCAAGTCTACCATGACATTAGGGGTGTGCGAAATGTCCAAAAGAACCAAACCGATCCATAACCAAATTGTTCCACATCTTAAAAACCGGTTATTTTTAAAAATCGGTTTCATTTGAAACTACATTTTATTTGATAAACTGGTTATTTATCAAACCATAAAATAATTGATTATCCATAACTAAACTACTCTACAATTGAAGAATATTATATTTTATCCTTACCATTAAAATGTGAAAATTACATAAATATCAATCATTTTTAAATGTGACATTATTAGAAAAGTCTCATATACTAACAGAATTTATCGAAGAAAAATATTTCGTTGAAAATTCTGACAAAAATCATATTACATAGAAAATAGAGATGAAAAATGTTTTCGTCGAAACTAGAGACAGAACAAGATTTTGTCATAATCACTAACATAGATTTTTGAGAGACAAAATATTTCAGTTAAAATTCTTGACAGAATCTAAATTCCGTCGAAACTTTCGACAGAAACAATTTTGTCAAACTTTTCAACGAAAAATAATTCTGTAATTATTTTTTTTGATGAAACACATTTTCATAAAAAAAATTGACAGAAAATAATTTCGTCAAATTTTTTTACGAAAAATATTTCCGTCCAAATTTTCGACGAAAAATATTTTCAGCAAAATTTTCAACAATTTAGAGCGAAAATTTTGACGAAAAAAATTTCTATAAAAAACTTCGACGGAAATTTTTTTTGTCAAAGTTCTTTACGGAATCTAAATTCCCTCAAATTTCTTGACGAAAAATATTTATATAAAACATTTTGAGGAAAAACATTTTGATTGAAATATTTTTCGTCAAAATTTTTTGCGGAAAATTTTGATGATAATGTTTTCCATAAAAATAACGTGAAACAATTTATATAAGAATCATTTCGTCCTGATAGTTCTAAAATAATGAAGATTCTTGCAAAAAATAGTTGGTCAACTATCTATAACCAGGAAAACAAACGACTATTTCTAAAAATAGCACAATCCATCAAAAATCGATTTTGAATTTGTTAAAAAACCGGTTTTAACTTGATAACCGGTTTATGGTTCATAACCGGTTTTGATTTAAAACCGATTTTGAATTAAATCCGGTTTTAAATCAAAACAGTTTATGAAACATAAAACGGATTTGGAACCAGTTTTAAACCGGTTTGGATAAATTAAAAACAGATTTTTTTTTTAAAAAGTGATTTGATTTAAAATCCAAACCATTTAAAATTTGATCGGTTCGATTTTTGACAATAACCGAACCGAACCACTCCATGCATATCCCTACCTGACATGAGCTGAGTCATAAGTTTCTAATAAGTCGTGTGACCCATTTATATCACATCTCAATACTTTGATATCAAGCATTGACTATAAGACAGACTTCTTTAAGAAATAAAACTACTGAAAATGAAAAAGGATGGAAAATGACTTTTTTTTAAATAATAATAGGGGAATGTTATATTTACAAATTTTTTATTTACAAACTACACTATATCTTACTGGTAAGACAGTGAAATTTTAGTATTTTATCAGCAGTCAGTTTCATTTGTAAGTTTGTAAAAAAAAAATTATCAATATTATCAATATTACCCTGCTCATCATAATTTCCAAATCCATTATCCAAGAATATCACAATTTTCATATTCAACATCTATCATAGTAAAACCCAAATCATATCATAATTTTCCAAATCAGAATTCAAAAAGTAAAATCTAAATTCCAATAATTAATCCAATTAATTTCTAGAGGTTAAAATAATTTAATTTAAATACATTAAGAGTTACATATAATATATGAAAACATCCAAAAAAAACCCCTAAGGATTAAGATTACATTTAACAAATTTCATATAAAACTAACCTAAGAGCACTAGGGATTAGAATATCTAGGGATAATGATTACATTATCAAATTTCACATAAAATATAATCTAAAAATACCTAGGAAATAGGATTACATTACCAAATTTCACATAAAATATAACCTAAGAGCACCTAAAGATTAGGATTACCCAATAAAAGTTTCATACACAACAAATCTACAACCACATACAAATTAGGATTACTTGGTCTCCGTGTTGCTACCTTTTAGAAGAAAAGTGATTGGGGGAAGAAAAATGGTTGGTAGCCAAAGAAAAATAATAATAAAATAAAAATTTGAAATAAGAATAGAGAAAGTAGAGTAGAAGAGAAATGGAGAAATGCTGAGGATGAGAAGTGATTTGGTTTTGTTAGGTTAAGCTTTTATTTACAGCTGAAATTTTAAAACCGAGACATTAATAACGGTCATCACATTTATTCTGATTATAAAAATTACAGGTAAAATTTTAAATATTATTAATGGTTATAAAAATAAACCGAAACATTAACTACAGGTAACGGTTGTCACATTTATTTTGATTATAAAAACTACAGATAAAATTTTAAATATTATTAATATATTAATAGTTATAAAATTAATAATAATAATTATCGTCATAACCAACCATAACCGTTGAGCATTATAACTACAATCACCACTAATTAAGGTTACACCTTTAAACTCAAATTATGACACACTATCAGCAATCAATGCCTATAATCCCATACATAAGGGTACATACTACCATTATTATTATTATTATTGTTATTATTATAAATTACTATCAGGTATTACATTCTACCCTCCTTAAAACAAGTTTCATCCTCGAAACTTAAAAAGGTTGAGCTTCTCAAATTAACTAAAAGGCATAAGGTTAAAGTTAATAAAAATATGGGGTATTACATATCTCCTATGTGATAATCAAGTAGCGCTTCACACTCGGTCTTCCATGGTTTCCTTCCCAAGTTTGGCATTTCATCCTTACATGATCCAACTTGAGGGGAGTAGTGAATGTTATTTGAATTTTGAATTTTAAATTTTAAATTTTAAGTTTGTTAAGAACCTTGGGATACACCACCCCAAAAGCTAGCTCAAAGGGTGGGAGTGCCCAAAGCCTTATAAACTCCACATTAGTTGCCCATACAACCAATGTGAGACTATATATCTCAACACGCCCCCTCACACGAGAGCCCGCTGAGCTTCAAGGGTGGACAACATATAAGCCCATCTACATGTGGAAATTCCACTACAAAGAAAATGGGAGGCGGTGAGATTTCGATCGCTCTGATACCATGTCAAAAACTAATACATGTGTAATTCTCTTTTTTCATTCATTCGTTCGTATTTTCCCTCTTCAATTGAGGTCTTTATATACAAATACCCTAGTAACGTCTATTCTAACTTTCAATTTACAACGTATATTAGAAAGATTAAATTACAACTTTATTACATAAACATATAATGGAAAGATTAATTGAGAACAAATTTGAATTCAAACTTTGAATTCAAATTTCAATTCAACAGAATTTAACGTAATAGGAGTTAATTGCGAGCTGATTGCGTTTTATATTTATTAGGAGCTGATTGTTTTTTGTATTTAATAGGAGTTGATTGTGTTTTATATTTATTAGAAGTTGATTACGTTTTATTAGGAGTTATTTTTTTACGAGTTGGTTACAGTTTGTCACCCATTCAAATTTAATTGTAATTTGTAATTCTGAGCCTATTTATGGGTAACATTTCAATGAAATGAGCAAGAGTACATACCAATTTTTTTCTATATACATGATCCCATCACTCTCTCTCTTGTTCTATAACACTCAATCACTCACTACTAACCCGTTGAATGGAAGAAACAAGCAGCACGCAAGAATGTGTCAACGCCCCAACAACCTATAGAGGGGTTCGCAAGAGAAAATGGGGGAAATGGGTGTCAGAAATTAGGGAACCTGGTAAGAAAAAAAGAATATGGTTAGGGAGTTATGAGGAACCAGAAATGGCAGCAGCAGCATATGATGTTGCATCCTTGCACTTCAGAGGAGACGCTGCAAAGCTTAACTTTCCTGAATTGGCTCAGACTCTGCCTCGACCAGCAAGTTCTAGAGCCGAGGATGTTCAACTTGCAGCACAACAAGCAGCATTCAAGTTCAAAAGACCAATAACATCATCATCATCATGTGAGGGAAGTGGCACTAATAACAATAAGGATAATGACGTGGTTCCTGCAAGGGTGGGGTTGTCACTGAGTCAAATTCAAGCCATCAATGAGTTCCCATTGGATTCACCAAAGACGTGGATGCAAATGGCAGAGGCACCCAATTTTGGGTTTGATGAATCATCTGTGATGCTTTACTGTGATGATGTTTTAGAGTTGAGTGGCTGGGAAGATATACAGCATGAGTCCTTATGGGACTATTGAATGAACCCTTGATTTAGGGTCCAATAAAATGAAGCAAAAAGATTTGTTATTGGTCAACTGCATATTTTATATGTTCCATTTGTTTTATCTTTTTCTTCTCTACTTGTATGTATTTGTGTATTATTTTATACTTGCCTATGTAAGGATATCACAAAAGAATTAATTTCAAATTAATACAACTATTACTAATTAAAACAAACCCTAAATATTAATAACAATTAATTATTCTAAATCATATTATTACAATACTAAACACAACTCATTAGTGACTAATTATTATGTCAAATATCTAAGTATAAAAACATTTACACATTAACATAAAAATATTTTTTATTATATTTCATCTCTATATGTTAAGGATATCACAAAAGAATTAATTTCCAATTGTAAAAACTGTTACTAATTAAAACAAACCCTAAATATTAATAACAATTAATTATTCTACATTACATTATTAAAATACTAAACACTACCATCAATGATAATTACAATGTAAAATATGTAAATATAATTAATTACACATGAACATAAAAATATTAATTATTATTTTAAATTTGTATATATTATTAATTACACATGCATATGTTATTAGGATAACACAAAATAATTAATTTCAAAATTTATAACAACTATTTATAATTAAAATAAACCCTAAATATTTACAAATTAATTATTTTAAATCATATTATTAAAATATTAACCACTACTTTCCAATACTAATTGTGCAGATGCTTGTGTTAGTAAAAAACAAGTATATTTAGGCTTACCAGAAAAAAAAAAGACAAAAAAAAAAAAACATGCGTATTGATTACCCAAAAAAAACCTGCGTTGGACATTTTTAATTAATGCGTATGAATAATCCAAACCTGCTTTGGGAGATTTTTTCGCTTTGTGTGACTTTGCTGCAAGGATGCTCTGCAAATAGAAAAAAACTTGGAAGAAGGGAATGCTGTAAATGGAAAAAGTGAAAGATAAAATAATGT